>NDXB01009640.1:33143-61048 GCA_002631895.1 Agapornis roseicollis
TTTTTTTTGTTTTTCCTTTCTTTTTGTAGTCCCTGTTAATTTTAATATTTTCTGTGTTTCCTTTTAACCAGTCCACTGTCTGTATTTTTAAACTTTTTTTCTTGTATGTCTTTTATCTTTGGTTTTCCAGTTTTCTTTGCATTTTACTGCACTGACTTCTACTCAATTTCTTTTCCTTTTCTTTCTTAATTCATCTTTTGAACACCATTTATATATCTACTTTTATCCTGTTCCACTGTTCCTGTTTCTTGTCTTTCAGTAGTGCTGTTATTTTAACAATTGTCTTTCCATGTCTGCTTTTATCAAGCTGTCACACCTATTTTTTACTTCTGTTTTGTCTGTTGTCTACTATGCTGGGTTTTAAATCTGCTTTTTTGGTCTCTGCATTAGTTCACTGTCTATATTTTTAGTTTTTTCCTTTATCAACCTAATTCTATTGCTTTCAAAATAGATATACTTATATTCACTCCTGTTTCTATTTTCAATCATTTCCTGTCTGTCATGGGATGCATAGCTTTTAAAATTTTCTTTCTTTGTCTGATTTTATCTAGTTATTATGGCAACATAAGGGTGAATTATTTTTAGCCTGATGGGCCCATGGCACCTCAGGCCGTCAAGATAGAGGTGGAACATACAGATGGGCTTGTGATTGAAGGATGGACTTGACCATGGACACTATTGCCCAAGTTATCAATGAATGTGAAACATGCATTTAAGCTCACATCTGATAGGAAAAAAAAACAAAACAAACCAACCAACAAACCCACACCCTCATTCCTTTTCTTGTACAAAAACATCTTATGCTCAAGAAGCAGCGTATTAAATTGCATCTGTGTAAACATAACTGTTAGGGTTTTGATAGTTTGAAGCTTTACAGAAACCCCAAAGTAGACTGAACAAACTACTAGAAAAAGAAAAGAGATACCAAATTTCCAAGACTGTCAAGCAGAATTTTTTACCACCAGATGGATATTGCAAAGAATGTAATTAAGTATCTTAAGAAAAAAGATCTGAATCAATCTTCTGAAATGAAAACTTAAAACCCAACCAGCACCTATTTTGATAGGTGATGTGGAGTTAAAATAGTATTATGGTTCATGATATGCGTGCAAATACAAGTCACCTAGCTACCCTGGTTTGGAGAAGGCTGAGGTTCTGAATGACTTCTTTGCCTCAGTCTTCACTGGCAAATGCTCTGACCGCACCACCCAAGTCTTGGAAGGCAGACACAGGGAAGGTGAGAATGAAGATCTTAGGCCCACTGTAGGAGAGGATCAGGTTTGAGATCATCTTAGGAATCTGAACGTGCACAAGTCCATGGGACCTGATGAAATCCATCCGTGGGTCCTGAAGGAGCTGGCGACTGAAGTTCCTAAGCTACTGTCCATCATATGTGAAAAATCATGGCAGTCAGGGAAGTTCCCAATGACTGGAAAAGGGGAAATATAACCCCCATTTTCAAGAAGGGGAAAATGGATGACCCAGGGAATTACAGACCAGTCAGTCTCACCTCTGTGCCTGGCAAAATCTTGGAGCAGATTCTCCTGACAGGCATGCTAAGGCACATGAAAAACAACGAGGTGCTTGGTGACAGCCAGCATGGCTTCACTAAGGGGAAATCCTGCCTGACCAATTTGGTGGCCTTCTATGATGGGGCTACAGAACTGATGGACAAGGGCAAAGCATTTGATATCACCTACCTGGACTTGTGCAGTGTTTGACACTGACCCACACAACATCCTTGTCTCTAAACTGCAGATGTAAATTTGATGGATGGACACACTCAGTGGATAGTTAATTGGCTGGATGGCCACATGCACAGTTGTGGTCAAGGGCTCAATGTCCAACTGGAAACTGGTAACAAGCAAGTCCAGAGGAGGTTCACAAGGACGGTAAGGGGGCTGGAACATCTCTTATTCAATGACAGGCTGAGAAAGTTGGGGCTGTTCAGGCTGGAGAAGAGAAGGTTGCATGGAGACCGCATAGCAGCCTTCGAGTATCTGAAGGAGGCCTACAAGGATGTTGAGGAGGGACTCTTCATCAGGGACTGTAGTGACAGAACAACTGGCAATGGGTTTAAGCTTTAACAGGGGAAGTTCAGGTTAGATCTAAAGAAGTTCTTTACTGTGTAGGTGGTGAGGCACTGGTACAGGTTGCTCAAAGAGGTAAATGCTCCATCCCTGGTAGTATTCAAGGCCAGGTTGGGCAGAGCTTTGGGCAACATGGTCTTGTGTGAGATGTCCCAGACCATGGCAGGAGGCTGGAACTAGATGACCTTAAAGTCCTTAAAGACTCTAAAGTTAAAAAAGTTAAAGACTCCAACCATTCTATGATTCCATAACTAATTACTTCTATGTTTTAATATCTTGACTGTAGCAGACATTTGAATTAAATAAAGGAATTGAAATGTTAGGGAAGTCAGGTCGTTATCTTTGGTATTCAGTCTTCAAATACTAGGGCAGGAAATACTTCTAGAAGGAAGAACTTGTGCAATTGCAAGTTGCAAAGACTCCAAGGTTCAGTACATCATGATTTGCTTTTACAGTTTGCTTATCCACAAGCTGTCCGCATGGCAGAATTAGCTGAATCCTGGGCTGAATTTCTGCAGTTCATTGATGCACTAGATTACTAAAGAATCTCCTCACTTCTGCCAAACAGACACTGCACCTAACTCCAAAATCTGTCATACAGTCCACCTCCCTGGATTGCAGTGTGCTAACTAGCTGTAAAGGCAGATGTCTGGGTTCACTCCTAGTGCTTCTTTGCTACACACACCAACATACAGGGGGAGAAAATGTTTGATCAGGATCTCAGAATCATGGAATTGTTAGGGTTGGAAAGGACCTTAACATCATCTTGTTCCAACCCACCTGCAGGGACGGCTGTGAGATAGGGATGCCTCACACTAGACCATGTCATCCAAGGCCTCATCCAATCTAGCCTTGAACACTTCCAGAGATGGGGCAGCCACAACTTCTTTGGGTATCCTGTGCCAGTGATGTTGGTGATATGCTGAAGCAAAGACTGTTCTGGTTTCTGCCAAATGGACAAAGATGCCCCTGCTCCTGAGGACTTTCAAATTCTAAAAGACAGTACAACTGATTATTAAAAAAAAAATATTGTTGCAAATTGCTGTAGTTAAATGATCTTGGCAGTACTACTGATACAATTTGAATTACAGTCAACAGTTTCAACCAGAATCACAAACCAAAATCCCCCAATCAAAATCACAGTAACCATAGTAAGTTTTATTAGCTTCCAGAAAAACATTTAGTTATGTATTTAAAAAGATTATTGGTTATTAGCATAATTCTTTCAACTGTAGACATTACAAATTTTCTCATGTTCTATGGGAGCTGTAATGAATTATTCCCAGAAACAAGCTGCATCCAAGCTTGACTTAATGTTTTGCATATTTTCTCGACGTTGCTTGGTATAAATATTTGCCTCTCCTTTTTGCAACCGTTGCCTCAGGACAGACTTTTGCTGTTTGGTCAGTTGACGTTTTATCTTCCGTTTCACCAGTTCCTACAAATAAACAAACAAGTATCAGAACTTTCTGAAGATCATTTAGGACTAAGACATGACACAATGATAGTGCATTTTCAGTATCAACAGGTAAAAAAGGGCAAATTAAATCTTGAGTCAAACATCCAATTTTAAATTAAATAGTATTAATCATGGCTAGTAAAAGTGAGTGAACTGATTATATGTTAATACATTAACATACATTAACCTCTTATTGGGTAAGTGAGAGTTGTTAATGCTGACATAGAGCTTTGGTAGAACACTAAAGACCAATACATGAAGGAAAGATCTGGAAATCATTCCCCATAAACAATTACAGAAGTATCAGTCCTATTTTTCTATGGGCATGGAAATGCAAACCAGAGAGGTACATGGTAACAGTCTTCTTTAAAGATAATAAATGCTGGAGAACATTTTCACACACAGATACCAACAGCTATGTTCATTTTAACATGGTCTGAGAGTTAACTAGATGGTAACGTAACAACAACAGTACTTACTGCTGGTATGGTTGAACAGCTCCCAGCACTTCTTACTGACGTGATACTTTCAGTCCTTGTTCTGTGCTCAGCAATGTAATCAATACTCTCTTCATTTCTAAAAAACATAAATAAATTATTTATTCCACTAGCAAGATAAACGTTCTTTGCCTTTATGAGCACAATTTAAGTCTGAACTTTTTGAGATATAATCTGAGAACTCCCAATAGAATATGCAAGTACTGTGAAACAATTACATTTCAAACATTAAGACTAGTTCTTCAAAACAGGCATTATATGAAAGGAAGAATTTGCATCAATCAACAGGTTACCTATCATGAGGTCAATAGGAAAGATACTCACTGCAATTTTTTCTAAATAAACTGAATATATAGTCTTCAGTTTAAACAAGGGTAGCCAAAGAGTAGTCCTTTTTGAGCTACTTAAAAGATTTACATTTACTTGGGAGAGAGGAGGAACCAACTCCTAGATAGTAAATATGAATCTCTACCTGTAATGCCCGAATTTCTTGTTTAAAGTTGGCAAGTCAACCAGATCAGGGCATTTGTCTTCATCTTCCTTATCATCAGAGCACCTTTCTTCACCTGTCTTACTTTTTACTTCAGCAGCATTTTCAGTTTTGCTTTTTCCCTTAAAAAAAGCAACTGCAGAACTCTCTGCACTTTCATCAGACTTCCAAAGCATGGTTTGCTCTTCAGCTTTTTCTAAGGCTGAAATTAACTTTGACATATCCAGTCTTTGTGTATTTTCACTACTTTCAGTTTTGTCAGCCTCTTCATTGTTATACAAGTGGTCAGAGGTTCTGCTTCCAGAAAAATCACCCACTTCAGACATGAAGTCTGCATTATTTTCTGTATCTTTTCTGGAGAAGTTGAGCTCATTTTCAGCATCTTCTACAAATTCCGATGCCTCTGTTGTATTATCATCCTCATCAGAACTTCGTGGGTAAAGCAGTTCACCGTCTTCCTGTATTTCTTTTGTATAACCGCTGGCAGCAATTTCTCTATCGAGGGAACACTCTCTCCTGTGAAAGAAGTATGTCTTCTTTTAGTAAGCTGATTCATCAAGCTACCAATATGCTCCATTTTGGATTAACATTACTAATCAAGCTAGAATGTAATTACACATACTACTAACAAAGAAGGTGTACTCTGTTGAAACATACAAAACACCAGATGACAGTGCTAAGCTTTGCTTAGGTAAAGTATTAACAGAATGTGACCTGAGAGAAACAAACGGAAAATTACTCCATCTTCAAAACCAGCATTTATTTGTTTGTTTACTTATAGGAAATTATTTTATGTTAGCAGGAATACAATCTGGCTTTAGCTTCAGATTATGTTTAAGTAAACAAGAATAAAGGATACACAGAGACTGATTCAAGTGTGGTACCACATTGAAAAAGTGCTCAGAATGAAATAAAACCCTTTTAATTCCAACAGGTTCAGTTTTAAAATAAGTTGAAAATTATTTTTCAAAAGGGACAAAGGACATTAGGATGAAACTTTGAACGTAATAATGTTTGACAGGGCAACCACTATTTACTAGCATTTTAAAATAAATTTAAAATTGAAAACCAAGTTAACCCTCCAAATACTGGAGCTGCCAAATAGCTTTGAGAAATGGGAGAAACTGATTCTGCATCACTGGTAACATTTCCCAGATCCTTTACCATTTGGATCAAGCTTTTGGATTGATCTTTATTCCTTAGCTGCAAGAGGAAAGACAAAGGAGGCATTAGCTGATTTTAAAGCATGCCCTGGCTTTCCGGAAACCACTTACAGTAACTCTGGTTGAAGAAAACATAACAGGAATGACAAAAATATAATTTAAAAAAGTACATTTGGGCATATTTTATTTTTTTTTTCTTTAATTTCTTCTACAGGTATCCCACAGACACCCATTTTTCTCATAAAACCAGTACAAATAAGAAACTCAAATTCATCTGGAAGTTTATACCTGACATCTTTGAATTCTGGGAAGACCTCACTCTCGTAGTTGAAGCGTTTCTTAAAGAACTCCTTAATACAGTTCACATCTCTGTCAAAATACCTGAAAAGGAAAAAAATGCAGAATTGTACAAGAACAAAATCAGAGTAATGAAGTCTACGGCAATGACAAACTTCTACCGTATATTTCTTACTTCTTATTGAGTTAATTTGAAAATTATTTCTGTTAGTGATCCCAAGACAAAAGGATAGTGAAAAAAACTGCATGCAGTTTATTTCTAAGCATTTCTTAACTGAGAAACATAATTCTATCTGAGGAGCAGTGAATTACACACTTATCCTAAAGAGACATTCTACTCATTCATAAATCAAACTATGTTTGGAATGTTATTCATGCTGCATGACAACAATGGTAGAAAAAGCATCACAGACAGGTGTATGGAAACAAATCATGGTTGATTATTTACTGTCATGAGCACCTGTCAGATTTACTTAGAAAACACCTTTAAATTTAAACCTACCATTCAGCATTTGCATGTGATGTTGATACCATCTGAGGGAAATCAATCATAGTGACATGGTCATCATTATCCAATATAAGATTAAATTCATTGAAATCGCCATGAATCAAACCATGATTGGCAAGCTTTACAATCAGATCCATTAAGTCACTGTAGACAGAGGCAGGATCTTCCATGTGGTGCACCTGGCACCTGAAAAGTTAAATAAAATACTGTGAACCTTGAAAAACTTAATTTTAAAATATTGACAAAATATATGAAATACATCTGATAGAATTCCAGGGTAATTCAAGTTAAAAGGGTCCTCGGGTCTCTAGTCTAAGAAGCTCCTTAAAAGCTCCTTAGAAGTCACTTGTGAGATCAGACCAAATTGCCCAGGGCTTTGTCTAGTTGCGGCTTGAAAAATTCCAGGAATGGAGACTGTGCAATCTCGCAAAGCACACTGTGGCACTGCCTCACTCTCTGCAAGGGGAGAAAATGTCTGTCCAGACTAAATCTCATTTCAGCTTATGCTCATTGTCTTCCCTCTCAGGCACTACTGTCATGATGCATTATTTGAATAATGGATCCGTAAATGTTTATGTCTCCTGTTTCAGGTACCATCCTATGGTCTCAGTAGAAAATACGTATTGTATTGAAATTCAAAACCTCCACAACAGTTTCTATTGCAAAAATGTATTTTTTAGACCAAGTTATGGGAAAAAATAAAAAAAGCTGAAAGTATTGCTGAACATATACCTGAGAAAGCGAAGTACCTTCAGTGTAACATGTCTTTAGGAACAAACCAAGTAAAATGGCAGTTATCTTGTTGTACCTCAAACTGTCAGCACTTACAGTTATAGTGAAATATTTTGATCTAAATGCAGCACTACAGTATTATAAGAATGGATTGTTTGTACAGTACAAAGCATGAACAATGGAAATCTAGCAGCTCTTCAGGAGGCTTCTGTGGAACCTTCATATTTGTACCAAAATTGGTGACTCTTCTCACAGGCACAGGTCTGTATTATAGGATCACAGAACAGTTAGGGTTGGAAAGGATCTTAAGATCATCTAACTCCAACCCCCCTCCCATGGGCAGGGACACCTTACACTAAAATATGTCACCCAAGGCTCTGTCCAACCTGGCCTTGAACACTGCCAGGAATGGAGCATTCACAGCTTCCCTGGGTAACCCATTCCAGTGCCTCACCACCCTTACAGTAAAGAACTTCCTCCTTATATCCAATCTAAACTTCCCCTGTTTAAGTTTTCACCCATTACCCCTTGTCCTATCACTACAGTCCCTAGTGAAGAGTCCCTCCTATTCCACTTGCTCTTTCAATTTGGAAGTCATGCTAACTGTTATATTGCAAGATAGGAATCTCAGGTCCCACTGACCAGGGGGAAGGGCTGAAAAAGGAAGATCTATCCTTGGAGTTCACTAAGTATTTACACAAATGGGACATAAAAGTTCATGGACCCTAATGGGATGTGCACCTGAGCTTTAAGGAAGCCAACAGGTGTGACTGCAAGGCCATTCTTGATAATCATTGATCAATTATGGGAACTGGGAGAAGCATCTGAAGAAAGGCAAATGACACTGATGTTCACAAAGAGCAAGAAAAAAGGCTCAGCAAACTCTTGGTCAGCCTCACCTTGAACCTTGGAAAGGTGAAGGAACTGCTAACACTGGAAACCACTTTCAGGCATTAAGGAAAAGAAAATCATCCAGAATAGTCAACCACATGAATTTCTGTGATGAAGAGACTGGCCTGCTAGATGGCATGGACAGCAGTGAATATTATCTACCTGGACTTTAGTAAGGCCTTTACAGTGCCTCACATACAATCCTCATAGAAAAGCTGCTGATGTACAGTGTATATATACCATCAGGTAGACTAAAAACTGAAAGCCTGGGCACAAAGTCTCCTTGGAGACCACAGTGACTCACAGTGTGGCCCCAGCAGTTGAAAGTGGTTTTAGTCCCCATTTAACATCTTCATTAATGAGCTGGATGATTGGACAGTTTGCAGGTATCACCAAATTGGGCTTGGCTGATATGCCAGAGGATTGCACTGCCACCCAGCGGTACCTGAACAGGCTCAAGAAATGGGCCAGCATGAACCTCATGAAGTTCAATGATCAGTGCAAAATCCTGCACATAGAACAACCTCATGCACCAGTACACACTGGGTATCACTTAGCTGGAAAGCAGTTTGGCAGAAAAGGACCTGGCAATCCTTGTTGGACACCATATTGAATATGAGCCAGCAATGTACCCTTGCTGCAAAGGTGGCTGATGGTATCCTTGACTGCATTAGATAAACCACTGCCAGCAAGTCAAGGGAGGTAATGCTTCCCCTTTATTCACTGGTGAGGGCACACCTGGAGCACTGCATCACTGCACATACAATACTGGAGAGATCAACTAAAAGCCACAAAGATGATTAAGGGACTGGAAAATCTCTCCTGTGTGAAAAGGCTGAGAGCTGGGACCATTCAGCCTGAAGAAGAAAAGCCTCAGGGGTATCTAATCAATGTATATCAACACCTGAAGGGAGGGTGTAAAGAGGACAAAGCCAAGCTTTTTTCAGTGATGCCCAATGACAGGACAAGAGCAACTGGCACACACTGAAACACAGGAGAATCTGTATGAACATAGGAAACACTTTTTCCACTATGGGTGTGACTGAGCACTGTCACAGGATGCCCAAAGAAGTTGTGGAGTCTCTCTTCTTAATAATACTCACGAGTCATCTGGGCACGGTCCTTGACAATCAGCTCTGCATGGCTCTGCTCAAGCAGTGAAGTTGAACTACATGACCTCCACAGGTCCCTTTCAACCTCAAACATTCCCTGCTTCTGTGAAATGTGAAATACAGAGGTAGGCTAGGAAAAACTGGGACCAATTTGCCAGAACTTTGAATAAGGTTGTACTTCTCAAAGTACAACCATCTTCCAAGGTCACCAACTCTGCACTAGTTTTTCAACACAGGCAATGGACAATAGAAAAACTGGCAACTGCCTGTAATCCTTCCAACTTTTTGGAGATTATTTTATGTTGGTGTATTTGAAATAATCTTCATCCAATCCTTATCTCCAAGTTAGAATCACAAAACAGGAAAAGCATGGTAAATTTCCATTGCAGATGTCAACATGGAACTTGAAGTGCTCTATGTACATGATGGATGTGAAATTATTAAAAAAAATGAAGGTGGAGAGAAAATATAATGAAGTCTCTTCCCTGTTACTCTTCAACTGTTACACTTTGGGATTAATTTCCTTTTGATTAAACTGCCCACTTTCGATCTTGGTTACTATACAAGAGCATGGATTTGTTAGTTCTAGAATTATACTTTAAGCCTCCGGATAAGTACCTAAGTTATTCTGCACTATATCAACTATATAGGCCTTTTGCATTCTGGTTTGCAAACAGAACAAACAATCCCTTATGCTCAAACATCAAAGATATTTACTTTTCCTAGATGTTGAACAACTCAAGCAAAGTAATCTTTTTCGAAGGAGCAGAAACAGATTATACATCAACAGAGCAGAAGTTCTAAACCAGTAAATTATAACCTTACCTGAATTACCAGAGCAAAGATCACAAACTAGAGCTCAGAACTTCAAGGACATTATATCCAATATTGTACATATCCAGTAACATACGGAATATGTAGTTTCTGTGTAGGAAACGATTGGAATACTAACCTGTGTCACACTACTCTTTTACTGTATTCTTTCAAAAAATAGTAAATGTCACTAGTTTTTTTGGACTAAGCAAAAAAACTATTTCTTTTAATAAAAAGGTAAGAGAAGAAAGACTACAAATTAAGTAGAATGCTAGTAAGTGTGGGTTAGAGAACATTATTCTGCATAGTGAAGTCAGAATTCACTCACATGACAATGAAAAAAAAACTAGGGTTTAATAAGACAGAGAATTCAAGCTTCAGTACTTACAAAGGATAGCCTTCAATAAGCTCCATAACAACTGCATGCCTGTTGTAATCTATGGGTTTTGGAACAGGAAAATTTCTGTCATGTAAAGCCTGGAAAGGGACAATACATTGAAAAATCAAAATTAAATACTTAAGAAAACATATATAGTTAAATAGTTCAAGAAAATTAAATTAAATAAGAAATATTTATATTTCTTATAAAATATATTTCCAAAAATAAGAGAATTAAATTAAATAGTTTAAGAAAACATATATATTGACAAGCTTCCACCTAAGTGGAATGTATGCTGCCTCCTGCTGTGGAGGCAGCATACATTACTCAAATGCTAACTGGATACAGCATGACACATTCAAGAAGGAAGACTGTGTAACAGCCATTTCAGCATTTGCTGGAAAAAAATAAAAATCCTAAGTTTAGACACTAAGTGTGCTTATTACAAGAAACAAGAAAATATATCTAGATCTGTTGAATAGGTCAAAAGGAGGAGAGAAAACTAGATTTTTATAAACAATAATGTTTTTCACTATTAACTTTCAATCACTGTAGAACATCTGTATTTTTTTAAAGCAGGTAAAAAAAATCGGAGTAGCAACATATGCTCAGAAATGCAATCTTTTCTCACAATATAGAACAAAGCATGCCTTTTCAGATCAGAACACCTGTCTAGATTGAAAGATTTTCCACAACAGCACAGGAACAACTGTAAACACGAGAAATTAGGAAAAAAAACCCAGAATGACAGCTGAACAAAAAAACTCCCAATAATTCTGCCAAATAACTGTAAATTTCCTTACTTTTTAAGGTGTTTTTGCACGCTTATGCAATAAATTTTAAAGGAAAAACAGCAGAACTGGTGATACATAAATTATCTATCCCTAAGTAACAATTGTTGAAACTTTTTCACGACACCTGCTTCTGTTCCACAGGACTGTAGTGGCAGGACAAGGGTTAAGGGGTTGAGACTTTAACAGAAGTTTAGATTGGAGATAAGGAAAAAGTTCTTTACTGTAAGGGTGGTGAGGCACTGGAATGGGTTGCCCAAGGAAGCTGTGAATGCTCCATCCCTGTTGGTGCTCAAGGCCAGGTTGGACAGAGGTCTGGCTGAGGTGTTGTTGCCCATGGCAGGGGGAGTTGGAACTACATGATCTTAAGGTCCTTTCCAACCCTAACTATTCTCTGATTTCCATGACAAAGCTTTATTTTGTCATTGGAAAGTATAAAAGACATACAGCACTGAAATTCTGAGACATATACTTTAAGTCCATTGGGGACAAAAAAAAAAAAAAAAAAAGTAAATTTTAAAAGCACTGCAAATATAAACTGATCAAAAGACAGTTAGGAAAACATCTTCCAGTCTATTACACTACTGTTACTATTGTGTGAGTGGTCACCTACCTTCATATAAGCAAACTCCTTCATTGCTGCTAGCCGGGATAAATACAGCCATGACATTTTATGTCTGTGCTTGTGGTAGTCACGTTTATTTTTCAGGCTGCGAAAGGAAGTTCTTCCAAGCCTATGTAATTTCAATGCAAATTGTTGTTCCTCTTCATTTGCAACTATATAAATATCTGCAAGGCACATAATGGCATAGTTCTAAGAAACAGATTATATCCAACAAGCTACTATCTGAATAAAAGAGTGCAGTGATAGCTTGCTAAGTCACTTCTCACAATTACTATACCTGGCATGGCCAGTTCTACTACAGTTAGTAAAGATAGCTACACGGTACCCTATTAGAAGAAATATCAATGTGATCTGAAGCATCTTATATAGCAGTAGATCTTAATGTTCCTATACTCCCCAGGCTATCTGCACAGCAAATAACAAATATAAGCAATCCTTGAGAGAAATCTAGGGCAGCTACTGCTGTAATCACACTGTGGAAGAGCCACCTTTTTTTCTACTGAGTTGACAAAGAAACCGAAAGACCAGCCTCTGAATTTAAATACAGCTAACAAATACCCTAATGTTTTATTTCTACCATTTGTCCCAAATAATCACCTTCTCATTCTTCAATTACACAAGTTATGTGCCCTATCAAATAAACAACATGAACATAAGATGAACCAGTAAAGTACTGCAATAGTTGTAAGATAGTAGAATAAAATAGCTTTAAGTGGGATGAAAAAGATTAATTATCTTTTTTGCTAAAATGGTCCAAAACTCTTCACAAACCATGAAACTATCACGGTTTAAACCCAGCCAGCAACTAAGCACCAGGCAGCACCTTGCTCACCCCTCTCTTTCCCCTCCCCAGGCAGGATAGTGAGGAGAATCAAAGAATTTAAAACCAATGGTTGAGATAAAAATAGCTTAATAATTGAAATACAGTAAAATACAATACTAATACTACTAGTAGTAATAATGAGGGAAATAACAAAGAGAGATATATCAAACTAAAAGGGAAAAAAAAAACAAAAAACCAAACAGAAACAATGAACACAAGTGATGCCCAATATAATTGCTTACCATCCACTGACCCAAGCAGCGATCACTCCCTTTTCCAGGTAACCCCCCAGTTTGTATACCAAGCATGACATGGAACACTCCTTTGGCTAGTTTGGGTCATGTGTCCTATCTCTGCTCCCTCTCAGCTTCTTGTGGCACTTCTCATTGGCAGAGCATGAGAGGCTGAAAGTCCTTGATCAGGGTAAAAGCTACTGAGCAACAACTAAGTCATTGGTGTGTTAGCAGCACTGTTCTCAGACTAAAGCAAAAACATGTCACTGTTACCAGCTACTAGGAAAAATATAATTCTATCCCAGCCAATCCAGGACAGAGACAAACAGCACCTGCATGTGAAGTACCTTTTATGGGATGAACTAAGAATCAGACAAAATGGTCAAAGTAGAAAAACACGCTTGTGAAGAAATACTCAAATACAGTCAGAAGCCTCACACAGCACTTCAACTAGTGAACCACAAATCTTGGTGCTTGACAGATTAACTGATGTGACTCTCCAGAGTAAAACTTGCCTAGTTTCTAACAAAATATATGCAACATTATAGGTGTGTTTACTTAGAAATTATTTTTCTTTTTAATTACCTGATTCTTTGCCAACACCCATCTGGTTTCCAACAGAATTTATGACTTGTCGAGAAGACAGAGTTTTCAAAGCAAGGTAATCATATCCTGCATTAGTTAGCCGATAACCCTGGACAGCTTGGTAAGAATAAAATACAACACATTTAATTTCTCATTATGTATACATTACAATTAAAGTAAGTCTCAATTTAGTCTTCTTTCAGCTTACAGTGCACTGCATCCAAGTAGTATTTCACCCATAGGCTAACATCAGTCCACTCTGACAGAATGGTAAAAATGTTTATGTTCCTGCAGGTTTATGAAAATTGGCACATGGGCAAAAGAAAAACATGCCATCAGCCCCTCTCTAATAGAGGCAATGGTAGTATTTTAAATAGCCTGGGAAAACCCAAGGAGCATTTTGGAAGATATGCAAATAAGAGAAACAGTGGGGATCTGGGATTTGGGTTGATTACTGTGCCCATCTGAACATTGTCTTAACTGATGATTCTTCTATTTTTCATGACTTTGCAACAAGTAAAGTTAATGGTTCATCTTTGTCTGTCTGTCATCCTTACAGGCATAAGCAGCTCAGCAAACAGCTACAACATTTGGTGCTCCACAAATCCATTTTTCCAGGGTAGGTCCAGAAGGTAAGGCTAGAAAGTGCTCTGGATGCTCACTCGTACCAAGCTGTGGTACCTCTGCAATTACCACTGTGAGACACTGGGGACAAAACAAGAGAGGGAACCCAGTACGAAATTCAAACTCACTTTTAGTTCGTTCATAAGCTAGAAGTTTGTGTTTCACCAACTCTCTCAAAACTTTATTGCAGCCACCATGTTTAAGGCTGGCAATGGAAGCAATTAAGCTGGCAGGAACTATTTCATGGTTTTTCATGCCCATTTCCACCTAAAAGAATAAATAAAAATAGATTTGTTAGATCCTGTGTTCAACAATGGAGTAATAACAGATCCCACTTGAGACTAAAATAGTTTTTCACAGATAAATTGTTACTTTTTTTAATTACTTGACCAAACCTTTAATATGCACTATTGCCCCTTGATATCCTTCAAATAATTCAGCCTTGAAATTTCTACAGTATTGGACAGAAGATGAATAGCTTATTAGATTTCAGTCTCAGGAGTTCTACATTTCTGAATTGAGACTATTTTCCTGTACTTACAATCACGGCTCAGTTTGCCTTTCCACTAATACTTCAACTGTCAGTACAGTCTGCCAGGCCAATTGGCGCAGCCAGCACTTATCACGCAACTAGACAAGACAGAAAGCTGCTCACTGGTAAAATTTTGCTCACTCCTCACTAGACAAGGTGCCAAAAGCAATCAGCATGCGTGGAGAAACTGATGACAATACCTTATACCACCTGGGAAGCCCAAGTATTAATAATCCCTTCACGGTGGTCACAGGAAGGAGGGGAGGTTTAGATTGGATATGAGGAAGAAGTTCTTTACTGTGAGGGTGCTGAGATGCTGGAATGGGTTGCCCAGGGAAGTTGTGAGTGCTCCATCCCTGGCGGTGTTCAAGACCAGGTTGGACAAAGCCTTGTGTGCCATGGTTTAGTGTGAGGTGTCCATGGCAGGGGGGTTGGAACTAGATGATCTTAAAGTCCTTTCCAACTCTAACTGTTCTATGATTCTGTGATCTCAAGGGGTCCTCTTCACCGGGAAACGCTAAACCGGACTCTCGGCAAAGCCGCGAGAACCATTCCCCTGCAGCCTTTCTTCCGCTGCCGTTTGCGTCTTCCATGAACGCAGGAAGCCCGCCCAGTCCTGCCTAACTAACCAGCCATGCGGAACTCCGTGCGCAGGACTAGGCCAGGCCTCATCTCCTCCCCGCCTTCTTGGCCAGGCCTCCCCACCGACTCACCGCTGTCAGCACTCTGAAGTGTTCCCTGGAAAGGTACCGGAGCATCACCACGTTCAGCTTGCCCATGACCGCTGCAGCCGGCACACGTTAGCAGTACAAGCAGCCTGCTCACACCGAAAAGATTCACCCACTTCCCCCGGCAATTAGGAAAACAGCGAATCACCCAAGCGCATGCGCAGAGTGTTCGACGGGGCGCAGCAAGCACCGCTCAAGCGCATGCGCAGAGTGTTCGACGGGGCGCAGCAAGCACCGCTCAAGCGGAGGCGGTTCTTTGTGTGGGTCCTGGCAGCTGTGTTTGTCGTCGATGGGGGAGCGGGCCTAGGGGAGGCTAACGGAGCTGATGAAGGGCCTGGAGTAAACATGTGATGAGGAACACGTAACGGAGTTGGTGTTGTTTTTACTGGAGAAGAGAAGGCTCAGGGGGACCTTACCGCTCTCTACAGCTCTCTGAGAGGAGGATAGAGTCAGGAGGTGGCTGGTCTTTTCAGTCAAGGAAAAAGCTATAGGACAAGAGATAATGTCCTCAAGCTGCACCAGGGGAAGTTTAGACTGGGTATTACAAAAAATTTTTTCACCAAAATGGTGTTCAGGCATTGAAACAAGCTGCCTGGGGAACTGGTGATGGGACCATCCCCTGAGGTGTTCAAAATCCATGTATAAGAGGCGCTTAATGACATGGTTTAGTGGCCTTGGCAGTGTGGGGGAAATAAGGTGGACTTGATGGTTGTAAGGGTCTTTTACAACCTATATGATTCTATGATGTATTGGCTAGATAATGTATGTCAGTTAATGCACCTGACTTGAATGCATCAGGTTTTTTGTTGTTTTAGGGTGGTTATTCTTGGTGTGGTGATTTTTGTTGCTGGTTTGTTGGGGGTTTTTTTGGCAGGGGGGGTTTGTTGTTTTTTGGTTTTGGAGGAGGGACTGTGTGTATTTTTCTTTGGGATTTTTTTTTTCAATTAATACTGTTTTCATTTCATCCATGTTCTCACAGTGACATATTCTGATTTGCTGTCTGGAACCTCTTCTGCAAGGTTTGCTGGGAAGCCTTAGAAGATGTGATAGTTCTATAACATCCTTATGCTCGAAACACCAGGAGCATGTGACTGTAAGATGAGTTTCCAAAGGAGGTATCTCAAGGCAAAAAAATTAAGACATTAGCCCAGTGTATAATTACTTAATTAAGAGACTGGCAGTTAGTTAAGAGACTGAATATACCTCTACCTCTGTAATAATAATCCTTTTTTCCAGAACTTCATTTTCATTGCCTTTAACAAGGAATAGTAACTTTAAAGATTTCCCTCCTCTCTGTCTCTAGTATGAGCTATTGCTAGTCCTTCAGATACTTTGCATATTCCTAACATAGAATCACTTCTTTACAGCACAAATACATTCTGAACTTGGAGGACTCTCTAAAGTTTAACATGTAAACTGAGACGTTTAATTCCCAGTACAAACAGTTAAAATAATTGAATCTTTCTTAAAAATTGCTTGTGAGCTTAAAATCATAACAATGAGAAAAAAAATGTTTTCTAGAGGTTTGGACTCATATAACAAAGTTAGTAAGGGCTATAAAAATATGGTTATTTTTGGCTGGTCAGTGTACTTCTAAGGTCATACCGCCTTTATCATGAAGAATATGAATAGCAAAATAGCATTTTTGATATTTTTAAACTTTGACTCATATGTGCTCGTGTATGTGAATAGAAAACGCCCCTGGTATTTGTAAAAACTTTTCTAATGATTAGCGAAGTCTATGCCAGGTATACAAATGCTGCACATTCCTTTCTGAAGGTAGTTTTATAAATCCCGAAAAAGCTCTAGTTGGATGTAAGGTTTGAACAACGCAGTTCACGTAGTAGACTCTTCAATAGCAGTTTTGGAAAACTACTGTTCTCAAGACAGATATGAATGCTTATGAGTTTATTGTGTCAGGAGTCAATTTTAAAATGAAAATTAGTAATAACTATTTATGGAATAGTTTGTGGTAGTGCTACAGTTTCTAGTTTAGGTAACTGCTAATATGTCTGAACTACTAGAAAGGGAAAAAGTGATTACTAAGCAATTGCTGTATTTTACCTACATGTTTATACCTGGAATTCCAAATCAGCATTTGGCACTTGTTGAGGAGGTGTTTGGTCACTTTATGAATGTTAGGTGGTGGTCAGACAGCTCACTTTGCATCCAAGTTGTAGCTCATGCAATATGTGTGAGGTCTAGCTGTGATCCATTTCCTCGTTATGGCTGAAAATACCCTTCTGGAAGACAGTTAAAGCAGGGTAGTTTTCAGAGTACATAATATGGAAACTTTTCCATTTTAATTAAATGACATAGAATGTTCAACACTCTTAAATCTTTCTCCGAATAGCTGATTAGTCAGCTATTCAGACTCTTGTTAAAAACACAAACCACACCATTATTTGTTAGGGACTGTAGTGATAGGACAAGGGGTAACGGGTTAAAACTTAAATGGGGGAAGTTTAGATTGGATATAAGGAAGAAGTTCTTCACTGTTAAGGGTGGTGATGCACTGGAATGGGTTGCCCAGGAGAGCTGTGAATGCTCCATCCCTGACGTGTTCAAGGCCAGATTGTACAGAGCCTTGGGTGACATAATTTAGTGTGAGGTGTCCCTGCCCATGTGAGGGGGGTTAGAACTAGATGATCTTAAGGTCCTTTCCAACTGTAACTATTTTATGATTCTGTGATTCTCTGATTGTTCCTTGGTTATAGCAAGCTGCGTGTGAATCTTAGTGGTCATGAAATATATTAGCGAGGGTTTCTTTCCGTGAGTGCACACTGCCCTGCTTTGCCTTGTTATGGTGATATTGATCCATGTAGCAGGGGTAAGCTTATGAATGTCATCATTATAAACATTAAGCTACTATTTAGGCATGCTAGTTACCTTAAAGCATGTTCATACAAGTTCAACTTTCCTGTTACATAATTTTATCTATTTTAAAGAATCTTGAAAACAGAACTTTGCATTTAGTTGTCTAATTTTAGTAGTGTACACTGAAAAGTCTTGTTTAGAATACGAGATGCACTGGTAGACAACTTGGAAGAGGTATACTCAGGTAGATGTGAACTGGTAAATGTGATTTTTATTGTAAAGGTGATTTTGAAGTTTGTTATTAAGAATGGCATACATAACTAGCACAGATCAGTCTTTAAAAATATATTTGTTCATTTGGTGTAATAATTTGATAATAACACTCTAAAATAATTGGATTTGCTTGCATGCACATAGGACTTACATTAATCATATCAGAAGAAGCGTGGTAAATAAATGTCACAATTTGGTTTACTGTGCATAGAGTGACTAAACAATTAAATCAGAAGTGTACAGACACCTGCAGATAGGTATACCTGTAAAAGTAATGAGGTTGTATTTCGAGCTGTTCACAAAATCATTTAAAAAATGTATTGACTGCATTTTCAAGGTTTAAAGCACCACACTGCTGAGGTACTTTAAGAAAAAAAGAAGAAAAACAACAAAACAAACTCAAACCCACTAAACTCCCTTTTAAAAATACACACACTATTAGTGGAACATCATGAGTGGAATGCTGAAAATATTCCCCAACTTTATTGTCATAATACTTGCCAATTCTTTGACATTCTTAGTTTAAAATCTAGCGAGGGACAGGAGAGACTTGCCTAATAACCTTCAAATTAGTGCAGTTATGATGGAAACATTCCTAAAAATGGTTGCATTTTCTATTAATATCACTTGTTCTGCCAGACAGGAAAGTCATATGAATAAACAGATTCTGGAGTCAGGTTTGCATTGTGAATCAGTAACTGACTATCTTTCTAAATTCAGAGAAGTGGTATTCTTTACTGCTTAGCTGAAGAAGAGATGTGACAAATTGTGTCTAGGTAATTTCTGCCTTTCCCCCTTTCCTCTCACCTTTTTACTTGAAAGAGAAATAAAAATTTTATCCAAACAGTTGTTCCCACGTTAGTTATTATTCACATATTGAATATATAAGCTTGAGTAGAAAATGCAAATGTACTTTAAATATACCTCTGTACCCTCTTGGTGGGGACCTTTCCAAGGAATGATAGGATAGTTAATTCTCTGCAGCATTGATTCTACAAACATGCTCTCAGTCCTGGTAATATGCATATAGACTTGATTAAACAAAAGTGGTTGCTGGATATTGTAACTGCATCTTCTCAATCAGACTGTGCATTTCGTACCATTGGGTCATGCCTTTTATTTTTGTGTGTGTGTTCCCTTGTATAATGTCTAAAATCAATGTGTCAGAAGTCTTAGGGCAACAAAAGTATGGTGGTTCTAGAACTAATCTGCAATACCTGCCATCAAACTGAGACATAGTGTTACTCAATTGTTTAGGTTTCTTTTAAGCTACAGTATACAGTTATGAAGTCAAAAAACTGAACTTGGGTTTGTTCTGCTTCCTTTACATGGGAGAGTTGCATATTTTTGTTTGTCTGTGGTTTTTTTTTTTAGTATATATAATTTGCCTTACTGATATGGCCATTTTCCTCACCCATCTTTTCCGTTTTCCTTGATGCACATTCAGATATGCACTTCTGTTTTACCTGTATCCATGTAGGATGGCAAGATACTTTTTAAAAATGAGAATATGATACAGGGGATTGAAGAATGTTTCTTCCTCATATAATCCCTCTTGCAGTATGTTACAAAAACATGGAATCACAGAATAATTAGGGTTGGAGACAACCTTAAGATCATCTAATTCCATCCTCCCTGCAATGGGCAGAGACACCTCACACTAAACTATGTCACCCAAGGCTCTGTCCAACCTGGCCTTGAACACCACCACAGATGGAGCATGCACAACTTCCCTGGGCAACTCATTCCAGTGCCTCAGCATCTTACAGTAAATAACTTCTTCCTTATATCCAATCTAAACTTCCCCTGTTTAAGTTTTAACCCATTACCCCGTGTCCTATCACTACAATCCCTAATGAACTGTCCCTCACCAGCACTGGAAGGCTGCTATGAGGTCTCTACACAGCCTTCTCCAGCCTGAACAGCCTCTATTTTCTCAGCCTGTCATTGAATGGGAGGTGCTCCAGCCCCTTTACCATCCTTGTGAACCTCCTCAGGACTTGTTCCAAGAGTTCCATATTCTTTTTTATGTTGAGGATACCAGAACTGTACACAATACTCCAGGTGAGGTCTCATGAGAGCAGAATAGAGGGGCAGGATCACCTCCTTTGACCTTGCTCCTTTTGATGCAGCCCAGGATGTGGTTGGCTTTCCAGGCTGTGAGTGCACACTGAAGCCAGCACATGTTCAGTTTCTACTCAACAAGCACAAGTCCTTCTCCACAAGGCTGCTCTGAATCTCTTCTCTTCCCAAGCTGTAGCTGTGCCTGGGATTGCTCCAACCCAGGTATAGGACCTTGCACTTGGCATGGTTAAACTTCATGAGGTTGGCATCAGCCCACCTCACAAGTGTGTCAGGGTCCCTCTGGATGGCATTCCTTCCCTCCAGCATATCCACTGAACCACACAGCTTGGTGTCATCAGCAAACTTGCTGAGGGCACACTCAATCCCACTGTCCATGTCAGTGACAAAGATATTGAACAAGACCGGTCCCAACACCCATCCNGTGACAAAGATGTTGAACAAGACCGGTCCCAACACCCATCCCTGAGGGACACCACTCATTACTGGTCTCCAGCCAAACACTGAGCCATTGACCACAACTCTTTGTGTGCAGCCATCCAGCCACTTCTTTATCCACCGAGGGCTCCACCTATCAAATTGATGTCTCTCCAATTTAGAGACAAGGATGTCGTGTGGGACAGTGTTGAAGGCTTTGCAGAAGTCCAGGTAGATGACGTCAACTGCTCTACCCCTGTCCATCAGTTCCGTAGCCCCATCGTAGAAGGCCACCAAATTGGTCAGGCAGGATTTCCCCCTAGTGAAGCCNCCAAACACTGAGCCATTGACCACAACTCTTTGTGTGCAGCCATCCAGCCACTTCTTTATCCACCGAGGGCTCCACCTATCAAATTGATGTCTCTCCAATTTAGAGACAAGGATGTCGTGTGGGACAGTGTTGAAGGCTTTGCAGAAGTCCAGGTAGATGATGCCAGCTGCTCTACCCCTGTCCATCAGTTCCATAGCCCCATCATAGAAGGCCACCAGATTGGTCAGGCAGGATTTCCCCTTAGTGAAGGGGATGTTTTTCATGTGCCTTAGCATGCCTTCCAGGGGAATCTGCAACGTCTATAATCCTGTATCTTTAGTACCACAGGGACTTGAGGTCCTTAGGTCAAAAGGGTAAATAGAAAAAACACACTTTGTATTTGCTGAAAATCACTGTTAGAGAAGACACCGATGCAGAGAATTCTAGTGTATCAGCCAGAGCAGTGATTGCAGTTGTTGGATGTAATAATCAGAACAGTCTGAATTAATCAGTGGATGTTGTACTTGAAAAAAACCAACAACCCAAAACCAAACTTTTTTTTATAACCATAAAATTTTATTTGTTTTACCAGTTTTGGTAGTGGGTGTAGAAACTGCGGAAGATCTTGAATGGAAACTCTTGTAATGAGATTAAAATAAAAGAGATTTGGAGGATGAGGCCTAGACATTCGTCTGCTGTAACACAGTTTCAAGACAGTTATAGTTCCCTCTAGAGGGCAATGCTTGCCTTCTTTCTTGAATGAGGATAATTAAATAGAAATTTAAAAGGAGAATTGCTTGCAGTTGTCTCTTTTGGTTCCTGGACTTAGACAAGAGAACTTTTCAACATCCAAGTAATTAAAAACCTTTGAAGGCCAAAGTTTGTTGTCACTCTAGACATTTTAAAATATGCATTTGTCTGGGTAATTTTTTTTTTCCCCACAGCTGTCAGTAGGTAGTTCAGGGAAGCCCTGTAATTCAGTTTGCTGGTTGTGGCCTTTGATCACTCCTTCTTACTTCTTTGTCTGGCCTTGATGAGAACAGGGTGCTCTAGAAATCTGTATGCTTGGTTCACCTGGGGTCTGGAGCCAGTTAAGTTTTTCTGCTGCCACTGAAATCAGGAGGAGTGACATTCCACATGTATTTTTTCCCCTTAGTTCTCCTTGTGGTTAATGTTGTCTACAGTGGATTCACAGTAGTTGGTGTTCTGGCCAAAAAAATGACCAAATTTGAGCTGGCCAAAAGTATTTGTAAAGGCACAAGTACTTGTTGTATTTGTATTTTTGTAAATCCCCAAAAGCTCCAGTTGGATATAATGTTTGAAAACACCACACATGATGTGTTTTACTTATAGCCTTGTTTAGTTAGTTTCTGAGTAGGTTGAATAGGTCAGACCCCATGACTACTTCACAGACCTTTTACTGTTGCTTTTTCCTGTAAATGCAGTTCTGTTCAATCTGACAGGTACAATACCTGTATTCCCTGATGTGAACAAAGCCAACTTGAATTCCAGTGATTCTTCAGACACTTTCTCATAGGGCTCAATGTATGCTTTCCTTTTGTTAGCAATGCAGACTAAAGGGATCAGTTAGAATAGGACATACTCTCAAATACTTATTTTCCTGTGTTTTTTAAAGAATCCACCTTAGCATGCTAGAGTGGCAATTTATCAGAAGCATCCAGGTTACTATTTCATGTTGCATTTCAGACTGTAATTTTTTTCTTTTTCCTTCAAATCTTTCATGACTCAAAAAAAATTATTGACAAAACAGAAAAAATAGCAATCAAGTAGAAGAAAATGAGGAAGTAATGAAATTGTATTTGCATTGGGATTGCAGGCATATGTATCTAATGTTTAATTCCAAATTTTTCAGCTACTAAAATGTCTATTCCTGTCAAAGTATGGATTGCTGCAAATAATCCTGGAATATAGATTAGTGTTACATTTGACTAGATTGGAAAAAAGGGATCATCCTGAATGTGCTAAATTTTCTTCAGTTTTGTGTGTTTTCTTATCTGTCAACTAGAATAGGCATACCATATGTAATAGTTATTGTTTAGGCAAAATTTTCATTATTTTCAATGGGATTTTGGGCTTGGGCTGGCAATTTGATAAGGAAGTTACTTCTTTAGAACCCTATGGACCATATTGAAATTGATCCTTGTGTTTGCAGACTCCTTCTGTCTTCTATAGCACACTAGTTTCTTGAGCTTTTGAGGGTTTTTTAACTGAAGAGTCATGGAGCTTTTTATGATGTGCAGCTATATGGGTAATATGGAGGGCTCTTTGAAGCCTTTTGGTCTTTCGAGCCTTTTGGACTTGCTTTCCTGCTTGTTCTAGTTTGAGAGTCTAAACTCTGATGAATGCTGCTCTTTCTAGAACTGCTGTGGTTTTTCTCCTTTTACTTATTTTTTTTTTTTTATAAAGGGTAAGGTTTCAAAAGTCAGCAGTGCTAATCAGGAGGCCTAATGCCAGTGATAATGCACTTCCCCTTGACTAGATGATTTTGCCACTGTCTTCTGTCCCCATTGTGTGCCAGTTCAGCTATCTGGGCTGGTCAGCAGGGCTTGAGGAGAAAAAGAGATTCCTTGTGTGTATTCAAGCCAGAAACAAGAGCAGCCATGAGGTACATCTGAGGCCATAGCACCAAGCAGGGAGTGAGGAGGGACTGTTTGCCTCTTCTGAGTGCAAGGAGTCAGTGGGATTTGACATCTGTTTTATAAAATTTTACCCTAAATAAGCCCTGGGGTTCTGTTCCCTATAACACCTCTCCAGCTTCTTTCCCTTGACATTCTTGTTTGGCAGCTATTTGATCATGACAAGTCCACATTTAATAAAAATACTAGTATTTGCTGGATTTAAATACTTTGTGCCTACATAACTTTCTTGTAGAGAGATGTCTGAATATGTGTGAGTGTCTTGCAATTGCCTCAGTAAATTAAATTAATTTAAATTGGCATAGATGGTAATATTCTGATTATTTGCTTGAGTTTTTTTTATAAATAGAATTAATAAAATATATTCCTTTAGTGTAATAAGATTTCTCAGAAAGCCATTTGTAGGATTTATTTATACATTTTAAGTTGTATCCTTAATCCTACTCCGCATGGGTTTGGAGAAAAGAAGAGCAGTATTATAAGTGTATTTTTGTCCTCAGTTCTAATAATGCTCTTTTGGGTCTGTGGTTTTATTTCCTTAGACCACTCCANTGCATGGGTTTGGAGAAAAGAAGTATTATAAGTGTATTTTTGTCCTCAGTTCTAATAATGCTCTTTTGGGTCTGTGGTTTTATTTCCTTAGACCACTCCATGTACTATTGCAACTAAGGTAGGGTTTTTTTGTTTTTTGTTTGGTTGGTTGGTTAGGGTTTTTTTAATATAAACATAATTCCTGATACACTTACTTTCTTCTGTTGTTGATTTTTGGGTTTTTTTTAATATCTGTTAATTGTTTTAGTATAGATTTACAGCAGTATTGCTGCTAAGAGAATCATAGTAGACTCTCAGACTAGTAAGAATAATCAGCTCTAAACAAAATGCAGAAAACTTTACTATCAGAAACCAGTTTGAAATTATTAATGTTTTTTCATAAATAAAAAATTTTCTTATGTCTCTTCAAGAATTAGTTTGAAATAGTATTTGTTGTTTTTTTGCTTGTGATGTTTGTTTTGTTTGGTTTTTTTTTCCACCCAGATAATTTTCTTACATCTCTTCAAGAATGAAGGATACTTAGGGAAAACAAGTAGTTAAAATTAACATCAACTTGGCACTGAGAATGAAACATACATCACAAAGACCAAACATTTTCTTGTCAAAAGGAAAACTGCAATTTGAGTATCTGTATAATACAAATTTGGATGCCTGCTTTTCTTAGTTTATTTTTATTTTTATTATTGTTTATCCTTTTAATATTTAATTTTTAGAATTTGTATTTTATTTAAAAAAAAGTATTTTCAGAAGTATTTAGAAAAGTTTTAATAGGAGGAATTTGTCTGGTTTAGGGATGTTTTCATACATATTCGACATACATATTGTGTAGAATGCATATGAATACAGTGTTCGGATTTTTTTTCTATTCAAGTTTTGCATATCTCATAACATTCACAGTTAATGTATGATTGCTTGACTGAGATTGTTATAATTTTTTTTGCCACTGTAAACTTTTAAGAAATCTAAGCTCTTTTAGGCACTTCATGTAATTATAGTTAAAGTATTTTAAAATCAGCTTTTTGTGATTGTCAGAACTCTAAAGTAGCAATGTGAAGAAAGAAGTAAAGCTATCCAAGATAACTTACATAACAAAATCTAGATGTCTCACATGTGTGTGTAAGTGCTTATGCAGTGTTTAATATGAAAGGACTTTCTGCGTAGGTTTATTCTTTAGATAGGTTTCCTTTAGAAACTGATAAAAGTATGTGACTTGATAACAGCCTTAAGTTGCAGATGGTGCTGAATGATTCTACTTCTCAAAGGCTGATACTGTTAGTAAGTTTTTAATTTTTCTGTTAATATAAAATTTTACATAGTATTGTCAAGAGGCATTGTCTTTGAATAGAAGTAATTGCTTAAGTTTGGAGGTACTCGAAACTATTTCAACAAATCCTTTGCTTTATTTTAAATAGTTGTAATGACCAATATAATCCTTTGAATTCTGTTGATAATCCAGACAAAGTAGGGAAATCAAAGACTGAATGATGCCTATGTATAGCAGGCATTTGGCTGCTGATTGCCAAGTGCACAGTTCACTGTTCGGTCACCTCAGTCTGTCAGTTTAGTCCCTTTAACTCAGTTCTCTGCACCCTTCCTGTTCTCTAAAGCTTATCTGGGGGCTTCAAACATTGCCTAGCTCATTATTTCCCAAGGAAGGTTAAGGCCTTTATTGTCTGACCAGAACTGCTCACTAATTAGAGCCCTTGTTTTGGCACTGAATGTGTCAGGCCTGCAAGACTTCCGACTGGGATCAGTGGCATTCATGTTTGCTTTCATAAGTGCACAATAGACAGTAATCTTGGCAAAGACCTGCTTATTTAGCTTGTGCAAAGAAACAGGTGTCTTTTTTTGGAATAATAGGTAGAAAGAGAGCTATTGGAGCATTCCACTGAGAAAAAAGTGTTCTGCCTAGTGTGCAGTTCAAACCCATCATGTATTTGTACCCATGTAGACATTTGGAGTCAGTAGTCTTTTCTAATGGTAATTATTCTCTGAATTTAGGAAATTTTGCAGTAAATAAGAAGTCTGTAAGCAATATAATTATCTCCCAATATGCATGTCATGTTGCAATTAATAAATAATGATGATTGGCATGGCAAATATTTCACTTAATTATTTCTTTTGTCCTCCTTCCCTTAAAAGATAGATATGTTTCCACATATCAGGTAAGATTTTTCAAATGAGCTTGTTTTGGCATATGGGAATATGGTTTTCAAGGAAATACAGACTTGGGTCTCTGTTCTGGAGTGGCTCTTTAGGGGTCACACAAATATACTGTGAATATTCATTCCCAGTAAAGCAATTAAAAGCTTTGGACCTTTCTCATCCTTTTTTTCTTTTTTTTTTTTTCTTCCCTTTATTCTTTTTTCCCCACCTTGTGCTCATATGCAAGTCCTTTCATGGAGTACAAACCTGGTGTAGTGGACTGGCCATGGCTGGCTGCTTGATACCTACCCAGCTGCTCTCTCACATGCCCTCCTCAACAGGACAGGGGGATTGAAAATCAAAAGCTTCTGGTTCAAGATAAAGACAGAAGATCATTTACAGATTATTGTCATAGGCAAAACAGACTCTACTTGGAGGAATTAACTTATTGCCGATTTAAAACACAGTAGGATGGTGACGTAACTTAAAAATACCTTTTGTCCAGCCTTCTTTCCAGGTTCAACTTTACTCTTTTATTCCTGACTTGTCCACCTTCTTGCCCACTCTGAGTAGCACAGGGAGGATGGGGAAATGGGAGTTGTGGACAGTTTGTAAGAGTTCCTCTCTGGCAATGTTCACTACTCACAGTGTTCCCCTGCTGCAGTGTGGGGTTGCTTCCAGGTGTTACAGTCTTTTGTGATCTGCTCTAACTTGGGTCATTCTTCATGGAGTATGGTCCTTCAGGAACAGACTGCTATAGCATGGGCTCCCCATGGGTCACAGCTTCTTCCAGAACACCTTCTCCTGTGTGAGCTCTCTGTGGGATGCAGCTTCCTTCAGCACATCTTCACCTGCTGCAGTATAGTGTCCTGCATGGGCTGAAGTATGGAATCTTTCCTCTGCTCCAACATGGTCCTCCATGAGTAGCAGGGGCACATCTACTCTAGTGCTTGGAGCACCTCCTTCTGCTCCTACTTTGTTGACCCTTGTGGCTGCAGGATCATTGTTTCCATATTTTGTTTCTCATTCCGCCACTTAGCATTATTTTTTACCCTTTCTTAAATACATTTTTCACAGAGGCACCACCAGCTTGACTGGTCTCATCCACCCATATAGTTCCTCCAGTGCCAAAACTTTGCCTCATAAAATCAAAACAGTGTGATAAAACTTTGGATTTCTTCACTGCACTTTTATATTCTTTTATAATTAAAAATACTAACATTTTCATTTTTTTTTTTTTTTTTTTTTTTTGGGTGATTTTTTTTTTTTTTTTCTTTTTT
>NDXB01009640.1:61149-73766 GCA_002631895.1 Agapornis roseicollis
TTTTTTTTTTTTTTTTTGGAGGACATCTTTCCTAGTCAGCTCCTGTAGTACCTGGACAAAGTTATCTCCCACATGCTTTAGGAAATTCCTCATCCTGTTTGGGTCCACTGTGTGGTATTCCCAGTTGATGTCTTTGTGTACCATTACTGCACTGCAACTAGTATTTCATGGTAACTTCAAAGGAGAGAGACACCTTTCATTTACTGTAGAGTGATTAGGTGCCTTGTTGCACTGTTACAACTGGCCTGATATAATAAATAAAGTTCACACTCTACACTTCCTCCCTGAAATGATGCATAAATGATTTCTTCCTGTCATTTTTTACTTATTCTAGTTTTACAGTTACCTGCAACTCTTACTGACACTGGTTTTGTACTTGCTTTGTTTATCTAGTTTATCTAGGAACTTCGTTAACTGTGCACTGTTAAAAGGCTGTGTTTGTTTGGTGATTTTTTTAATGTGAAAATCAGATTCTAATCCAATTAATGTTGCATATATTGAGGTTGAGTGTGGGGGTCTTGCAAAATAAATCAGGTCAGAATATTAGTGTAGAGAAGACAGTGGGAAGACATAGCATGTACAGCATGAAATCTGTCTGTGCTGATCTCCCTGGTATCCAGTAGCAGGATGCATCAGGATGGTTCAAAGTATGGCATCAAGGGAGGCTCAGACTCTATATTAAATAACATTTCTTTACTAACAGGGTGGTCAAACACTGGAACAGACTTCCTAGGGAGTGGTCAATGTCCTGTGCTGTTGGTGTTTAAGAGGCATTTGGACAATAACTTGAGTAACATGCTTTAACTTTTGGTCAGTCCTAAATTTCTCAGGCAGCTGGACTAAATGATTGTTGTAGGTCCCTTCTGATTGAACTAACATATTAATGGAAGACCAGCAAGTATAAATAATGTACTAGAGATAAAACAGTTGTGTTTTATGGAGAAAGAGTAGAATCACAGAACAGAAAAGAACAGAACAAGTTTTCTACAGGCCTCATTTTTTCTTCTGCTTCCTATCTTTGACATCTGAGGTTCTCCTGCTTTGGCTCTTGGGCAGTTTGGAATACCCAAATATTCTTTTTCTACTACAAAATATGTTGTCTAGCTGAATTACATTTCCTGTAATTAAATGGTAGTCTTCTAAAGACAAAGGCACGTGGTTCAGATGATTTCAGAAATTATCTATGCTGGCCAAGAAGTTACTACAAAATAAAGAAGTTAATACCTTTCTCAGTGGCCCTGGAGACTTTGTGCCACTACAGGAAGATGCGTATCATTACTGAACTGAGTCAGTGCTCACTATCTGTGCTTTATTTAGAAAATGACATTGTAATATTTTTTATAAAATATCACTATTTAGTGAGAATATATTTCACTGCAGTCAAATATATTCTGTTTCCACATTCCATCCACTGAAAAAAAGAAACCTTAACATTTCAAACTTCACTGGCTTTATGTTGATAAATAAAACCAAAGTATCGATTTCTGACAATATGATTTTTATGTTTCCTGAACTTTGTTCTTAAGCATATTGCATGGCAGTTTGGTAGTTCCTTCAGTGTCAACAAGTTGTGACAACTGAGTTACCACATTTTATTGTCTTCCCCAAGAGAATTTGGCTTGTTGACTGAATCTAGGTTTCTGCCACAATGATGGGTATCATAGTGGCATAATGGTGATCTGTATCTTCCCACCCCTGTGGTGCTGAAATAAATTTCTGCATTATTGATCTCATTAGCTGCATAAATCTATACTTGAAGTTTGCCTTTTATTAGTTAACTGCTACCATAAAACCATTTAATCACCAAGACTTATTAATATATTTGAGACACTTGAAATATAAAGTGTAACTGAATAAAACTCAAAGAATATTTCACAGTAGTCTTACCACATTCTATGCTTGTCTGTTAAAGATGTTAATTGAATTTCCTTTTTGAAATTTTAAGCTGTTTTCGTTTTGTTGTTCCCTTAAACAAAACACATAATTGACTAAACTCAGTGACATGAGATCTTCTTGTTAAAGCAGAAAAACAATGCTTATCCTTGTCCAGCTAAACTTTGATATAATTGGCTCTCTTATCCCTTTGGTATTTGACTTAGCGAAAGTAACAACAGTAATCGTGTCTGAAGAGATACTCTACTTTTTTGTAGATCTGAAAGGCCTCTGGTTACTTGCTCCAACATAACACACTCTATACCAAATGTCTTAACTTAGCTTTACTAGCACATTCACAAAGCTTGAGAAACAGAGGGATAAGTAGTAACATCTGGAGCTCATTAATCTTGGGGCATGACACCAAGAATAAAAAAGAGAAACTGGAAAGGCAGTGATAAGGGTGAAGAGCCTAGGTTAGAACAACATGTGTGATGCCATCTACATATAGTAATGTTTCTCTTCAGTTGTATGGTTTTCTTCTCTGCTGACCTGCTTTTCAAGAGTTAATATATTTTTATATAAAGAAATTTTCTTTATAGGTTTTGTTGTCTGCGTCAATCAACTCAGTAACTCAAGCTGTTGATATACTCTTGAGTAATCCTATTAGATGTAGAACCATTATCTACATATAATTCAATACCACTTTTTTTTTTGTGAGACCCCAGGGGTATCCAACCACAATAGTTGAAATGGGTAAGATTCACATCACTTAATTTTGCCTAGCCAGGAGTTATTTATCTAGTATAGTCAAGTAAACAGTATTATTATTGTTGAGATAGAGAAGCAATTCCAGAATACAAACTATCTCATACTAGATGGAGTGGGATAAATCACCTAAGACTGCTAGAGCAATAAACTTCCTGAGTCCTGTGTTCCAGAAATTCTGCTAATCTTCTTCAGAAGTCTTACTAGTGAATTAAACAGTTGACACTTCTCTGGCAACAGTGCTGAATGGATCTTTTGGTGTTACATGGAATTCTTGGGAGAGACTTAGTTCAGGATGTCTGCATACTGATAATGAGGTAATGTAAACCAACATTTTCCATAGATCCAGTGAGAAAATCAACCAACAAACTAAGTTTAGATGTTGGTAATTTTAAAAAATTAAAAAATTACAGTTCTTTCTAGTGTAGGTTTATTTCATAATGCAATACTTCTTGTGTATGCTTTCCATTAAAAAATCAGTAGAATATGAACATATGCCACAAAAATGGAATGTCAAAGACTAAAGAAAGCAAAAATCCATTGCTGAAAACCAACTGTGGAACCTGAGCTCCAATGAAGTGCTGCAGTCAGAAGGGCTTGTTATGGCTTTGAGTAATGAACAGGAAAAATCAGATTAGAAAAGTGGATGTTGTTTTGCATCTGTAAGCATGTCCGGTGTCACCAAACCTTCAGTGCTATAAGCAAATTTGGTTTCAAAGACTCAGGATGAATACCTGTTAATTGGAGTAGACTACGAACTATGAACACTTTTCTATAATGTGTCCTTACACAGGATAAAAGTACTCAACAGTCTATTTATGTCAAGTAGATTCACCACTTAAAGTGCTCCAAGAACCTATAAAAACTTCAAGAGTTTCAGCTCAGTTACATCTTCTTTCTGTAGGCCAATAGCAGTATACTGTTAGTATCAGACTTGAATGGAGAGCACAGTATCAGGGTCTTGTCAGATATCTATATGATACCTGCAAAACAGAAGGACTATGTAGGTAACAGGTAAAGATTTAACAATATGCATTGTTTCGGGTTTTTTTTAAATGTACAATAGAAGGGTAAGATAACATCTTTACCTGTAGTTAAGAATAGGTTAACAAGGATTATGATTGGTATCTCCTTACATAAACGAAGGTTAGTGGCTTTTCTAAAAAAAAAAATGAGTTATTTTTCAGCTGCTACTGTTGAATTTCAGTCTGTACTTAATGCTGAAAAGATCTGCATGTTATTAAGCACATAATAGGTCTGCATGATCTATCTGACCTTACAATAAGTTCTGAAGTAGGAACATTGTTTCTAGATGAATGACAAAGATAGTGATAGTAATAGTATATAAAAATATTGATAGTAATATAAAATTTAAAGATAGTGATAGTAAAATAAAATATTCAGTTCATTATTCAGTACATATAATCATTACCTTACTTAAATAGTGTACACTTCTAAACACTGCTGCACCATAAATTATCTAAAACCTTGTTGTGGGTTAGGCCCAAATAGGCAGCTAAGCCTCATGCAGCCACTTGCTTACTCCCACACAGTGGGATGGGTGAAAGAATCATAAAAGTGCAAAAGCTCATGGATTAAGATAAAGACAGTTTAATATGGAAAGCAAAACAAAATAAGGAATTCAGTTTCCATTGGCAGGGAGGTATTCAGCCATCTCCAGGGAAGCAGGGCTCCATCACACACAACAGTTACATGGGAGAGCAAATGCCATAATATAAATGCACACACACACCCCTCCTTTTCCCCAGCTTTCATTGCCAAGCACAAGGCTGTATGGATGGTATATCCCATTGGTTGGTGTCAGCTTTCTGCATATTCTCCCACATTTTGCACACTCCCAGCCACACACTGAGAGAGCAGCATAAGAAGCAGAGAAAGTTTTGATGCTACATATAAGCACTGCTCAGCAACAGGCAAAACATACACATCCATGTTATCAACACTGTTTTGGTCACAAATCCAAAGCACAGAACCACACGAGCTGTTACAAAGAAAATTAACTCTACCCCAACCAAAAACAGAGCAAACATTAAAAAAACCAAACCAACAAACAAAACAACAACAAAACCCCAACCAAACAAAACAAAAATAAAAAAAAACCAACAGTGCACAATATGACCCCTACCAAATCAAATAATTTATTTTTTCAAGGTGAATAAATGCCTAAAGAGCAGTTACTTTGATGAAAAGGTAGAAAAGATACTGGTAATATCTTCAGCATGTAGCAACCATCCATTCCACAAATACTGTGTGGGCATGTGCATAACTGTTTCTGTGCAGTAAAAAAGCATAAAGTAGCCCAGTGATTTATAAAGCTAATGAAGACCAACAGTACCTGCAGAATGAATTTCATTAGAGCACAAATTTGACAGAAAACTGACAGGATGGTCTTTTAACTCAGCTTACACTGTCTTATTGCTGGTTTAGATCAGCTGCTCTGAGAGATAATAGTCAAATTCCTGCTGATACAGGGGAACAGAACAGGACAGAACAGAACTCTTCTGAGCTCTCTGGGAGTTACAGTTCTCGTACCATTTTACACAGCTGTAGATGCAGCTTGCTGTCAGGATGATTTCTGTCTGTGCATCACTGAGATCTTGCTTAATAAACTAAGGTAATTAACCCTCCTACAGTGCAGTCATACACTTTTAACGCTGTACAGATATTCTTCCCCTGTTTTGGCAGACCTTTTATACATCTTATCTGGATGTACCAAACCATCATGCCACTTGGTTTTCTAGAACACAACCTGAAGTTTTCCAGTTATACCAGAGTAGCTTGAGTACTTGGGACACAACCCCATTTGCTTTGGCAGGAAGCAGAGGTAGCTGTATGCAGCTGGGTAGTATGATTTCAGTGGCAGAAAAATTACTGCCATATGACTATGGTACTAATATACAACTTGAACCACGTGTCTATAGATCATTATAGCAATCACTTGGTGAGCTACTCCAAGTTTATGATGAAAAGGAGAAATTGAAAGGTTTGAAACTGTCTAAATAGAAGAAGATCTATATATTTTTTTTTCCTCAAGAATTCAGTATTTTTTCAGCTTCAAAAGTGTTAGTGCCATATGCCCATGGCAGGGGGGTTGAAACTAGATGATCTTACTGTCCTTTCTAACCCTAACTATTCTATGATTCTATATAAACTTCAAGAATCTTTAAGAATCCACAGAGTAGTCAGAGCCTGACATCAATGTTGCAAGTTTTCCCACCATTTTGTGAGTGCATCTTGAGCGTAAGTGGGAAAATTAGAGCCAAGAAAGCAGTTTGGAGTCCATCTCTCATAGGTTCCTTGCTAAGGCACAAAACGGCCAGTGCAAAGGCTGGCATGGCAATTCAGGCTGATACCCAGATTTGTGAAAATAAACTATACCCCCGTAGTTCCAAAACTTCAAATGGCCATTGGATAGCAAAGAGTTGTAACTGCAGGTTGTGTAAGATATATTGTGTATATTTGTTTTCCTTCACCTGTCTTACAACTTTCCTGGTGAGCCTGAAGGTGTTGAAATGAAATAACTGGTCTACTTTTTGTGCTATGGGCTGTGTTTAGGAACAATAAAGAGCTTCCCTAGAGTAAGAAAATGGATAAGTCTTTTGTCCAAAAGAAGGACTCATCTCTTGTTCTAAAGTGGCACCATATGCTCACATGCTGAATTGTCTGTGGGGGGGGGAAAAGTATGCCCTAAGTAGCACTCTTTCTGTCAGGGCACTTTTGGTGCTGTGTGACAGCAAAATTGAGGAATAAATAATTAAGCCGTGATGAGGTACTACAAAGAATTTGTGACTGCCATAAAATTAACACTTCCCAGGGGCTTTATGGCATCAACTGCAGGTGAGTCCCCACGTCAATCAGAGGTGATTACATCATGTGAACAACACTCAGTAGCGTTGCCTTGTTCGATCTAATGAAATTCCTGTAATTTTTTGTCCACAAATAATTCAGGTAAATGGCTTTAGCCATTGAAGTTGGATGGGGCTTGGAGCAACCTGGGCTAGTGGAAGGTGTCCCTGTCCCTGGCAGGGGGCTGGAACCGAATGAGCTGTAAAGGGCCCTTCAAGCCCAAACCATTCTGCGGTACTAAGAGGTGTGCCTTGGGCGAGTGACCACTCACTGGTAGCGTTGGGACTTCTGCTCTGAGTGGCCGGACGCAGAGGATAGACGGTGTACCTGTAAATATGGCTTGTGCTGGGACGCGTCAGTCTGCAAGAAGTTTTACCCGTGCGCCGCCCCAGCTGCGGCTCTACCGGTGCGGCCCGGTCCTGCCCTGCCGCCGCACCTGACCCGGCGCCGCGCGACCGCCGGCAGCTATACGTAGCACCACAGCCCCTCCCGCCGCTCATGTTGCTGGCGCAGCCAATTCCATCCGCGGGGATCACCCCTAGGTACCCCCGCGGTTGGCAGTAAGTGTGGTCTCGTCCGGCTGGACGGGGCGGGGGGAGTGGCTCGCCGCCGTGGGGCTTGTCGGGCAGGCAAGGGAGGTGGCGGCCCTAGAGGGGTGGAGAGTCGTGGGGGGCGGGGACCGTACACGGGAGGCCGGTGGGCTGTTAGGGGATGCGGCAGCCGCACCCGCGTCTGCCTCCTCCTTCACCCCCTCACCGGCTCCTTCCCTTTGTGCGCGTCTCCTTCTACAGCCATGCTGTGCAGCCCCTCGCCCGCCCCGCTGTGTGCCGGCAGCCTCCCCTCGTCGCCACGCCTCTGAAGGAAGGCGAAGAATCCTTAAGGAGGGGGTTGCCCGCCTGCCGCCTCATGCCACGGCCCCGTCCCGCCGTCAGTCTGGGGACCTGCATGGATGGGCATGGGGAGAGCTGGGCCTTCCCGCGCCGCCTGTGCTGATCCATCGCGCCGCACATCGCTCGCCGCCGTCTGTCTCCTCGCCACTCTGGGACCACTGCTGGGCTCAGGTACCGGGGCGAAGAGCAACTTGCGGGTGGGAAGGGGAAAGCAACGCTGGAAGTGATGGGAGCGAAGCCGGGCTGTGTGGTGCCCTGCCTCAGGACGCAGGGAATCGCTGTTGCTTTTTGCTTCAGGTGGAGCCAGCGTTTGCGTGGCAGACTGTAAACCTTGGGAAGGGGATGGAAATTGCCCCACAAACTGGAGGTGCTTGCTAAAGTGGTCTCTGCTTTAAACTCGGAAGTGATCTGAGAAGTTGTAGTTCTGTGAAAATGTTTTTCTCTAGCTTGAGCGGTTTTATGTATTTGTAATCTTAATTAAATAAATTCTAGGGAGAAGTCATCCCATTTAATCAAAACACTGTTCATTCACCCCCCTCTGTACCAAGAGTGCACTGAAAGCAGCAAGCAGATTCCCTAAAGTTGCAAGGAGTGTGCAGGACAGATTTATTAGACTATTTAATAACTTAGAATCATAGAATAGTTAGAGTTGGAAAGGACCTTAAGATCATCCATTTCCAACACCTCACACTAAACCATGCCATGCAAGGCCTTGAACACTGCCAGGGATGGAGCATTCACAACCTCCTTGGGAAACTCATTCCAGTGCCTCACCACCCTCATGGTAAAGAATTTCTTCCTTATATCCAATCTAAACCTCCCCTGTTTAAGTTTTAACCCATTACCGTGTGTCCTATCACTACAGTCCCTAATGAAGAGTCCCTCCCCAGCCTCTTTTGTCCTTTGAAGTTTCCTCAGCAGGGCTTTATCCATCCAAGGAGGTCTCCTGGCCCTCCTGCTGCACTTCCTTCTAGTTGGGATGCAACCCTCCTGAGCTGGTAGCAGGTGATCCTTGAATATCATCCAACAGGCTATATCCTGTGGAACCTTACTAAGCAGATTCCTGAAGGGGCCAAAGTCTGCTCTCTTGAAGCCCAGGGCAGTGAGCTTCTTCTCACTGTCCACAACCATCTCATGATCGTTGCATCCAAGGCTGTCCTGGAATGTCACGTTTCCAACCAGCCCTTCCCTGTTGGTGAGCGCGAGGTCAAGCAGGGCACCTCTCCTTGTTGGCTCCTCTATTACTTACAGAAAGAAGTTGTCTTCCCCACAGTCGAGAAACCTCCTGGATTGCTTGTGCCGGGCTGTATCATCACTCCAACAGATATCAGGGTGGTTGAAGTGCCCCATGAGGACAAGGGGCTGTGAGCGTGAGGCTTTTCCTATCTGTCTGTAGAGTGCTTCATCCACAGAGTCCTCTTGATCAGGTGGTCTGTAACAGATCTCCACAGTAATGTCTCCCCTTGACTGACTTGCTCAGCTAGACTTGTATGTGATTAAAATGATATCACAAATCATAACTGAAAGGAAATACATGAAGTTTTGATGCTTTGACAATCATGTTCTTGACCAGTGTTGCCTGTGTCATTTTGCTTGGCACAGGTTTTTTGTCTGTTTGTGTATCTGAAAACCAGAATTTGCTTATTCCCCCTACTCCACCCCATTCTTTTGCAAAGCTACATGTCACTTGAGCAAAGATGAAGTGAGAAACATACTGCTTGCTCATTCATGGTCATGCTTGGCTTTAGGTTAGAGCCTTCCTCCTTCTCCTCTGTGTTGTCTTGGAATTTTGATGAGAGATTTGTGTTAGCTACGCATCATTGGAAAAACATGTTGCCCTTAAATTCATGGTTTAGATGTTCAGGGTAAGTCATGTGAGTGCTGACTCACAGGAGGGTCAGGTAAGGGGGAAGCAAAGAAATTGGTAGTATCTAACCTCTCATCACTGTGAACTGCAGAAAGCAACTGTGTTTAAAAATGAGAAGTGCTACATTACTGTTCAGTCTATTTTCCGCTCCTGGTGTCTCAGGAGCTCAGGAATATTTTAAGTAGGCCCCTAAGTCAAAGGTCAGACTGGACCAATGCCTGTTTTACTTAGAGGACACACAAAGCAAGTGGGAACAGTAAAAAAAAAAAGGCTTGAGAGGAGGGAAAAGAATATCTGTCGGGTATTTACTCTATTAAGTATCCCAAGAGTCCCAAAGATATTTCCATGTATCTTTGTAAGCATTTTTGTGGTGTTCAAAATCTGGTTTATGGCAGTTAGGAATTGCACATTAATATATGCACAGCTGAATTTTGTAGATTATAAAATAACAGATAAGTGCAGCATTTTTCTAGTAGATATTTTGGGTGTTTTGCTAGGCACAGGGTGTTTTTTGTTTGTGTATCTGAAAACCAGAATTTGATTATTCCCCTCTTCCCCCAGGCTATTGGATGAAATCTTGCACGTACTTTTTATGAAGGTCCATTTTCTGTTAAGGCTGTTCTCAGGTCTTTGGATGGGAAGGAACATGATCTCTCATTTGACTGGGGTACTCCTAATTTTAACCCCTGTGAAACATGCAGCTGTTGTTTCCTTAGTGCAGGGTGCAGTCTCATTTGTTTCTGCTCCTTCTTGTATAGAAATTACCTGCAGAAGACTGTTAACTGCCAATGAAAATCTGGAAGGATTTCAGTTCATGACAATGAGAGCTGTGGAGGAGAGGGCTGTAAAACTCCAGTTTGCTTGCTGGGATGGTAATTATACTTTTTTTGTGGGAATCAGCTGATCAGATAAGGTATAAACTGGTTTGTTCAAGTAAACTGAAGTGTGTACCTGTTGTGCACATCTGATAAGTAGTATAAGTTTTGATAAGTAGTAAAGTTTTTTGTGGGGAGAGTTTCTTTGCTCCTAATCTTACTGAATTGCCCAGTAAGACATACTGCTATTGCAGTATATGGATTCCTTAGCTGGCAATATGCACTTCAGTCAGCTGTGGGTTTTCTTGTTCATAAGTTACAGAGGGTGAGCAGTGAAGCTTATAGCTATGGCAATGCCAGGGATATAAAGCAAACTTTATTTATGGCCTGCCTGCTTCCCTGCCATCCTTCCCCCACACCTTGCTTTGTAGAAGAGAAACTTTGGTTCATTCAGTCTGGTTTTGTCTGAATGTTTATTGCTTGCTGCCTTTACCACATTCTTCAGAGGAGCATGATTCTGTTTAAAAGTTGAGTAACTTGTGTAAAGTACTGAAAGACAAAATGGAGGCTTGCTTATTGACTAGCAATTAACTTAAGCACAGAATTGCATTATTACCTTGATATCTGGAAAGAAATGCTGGGCTTTTGCTTGGTAGGAGCTAGTGCTTTTAATTTCCGTCTAGACAATATCAAGTAACAGTTCAGTCATGTGTGGGTCATCTCAGATGTTGAGATGGTCTGTATTGCTATCTTTCTGCCTCTCAACCTCTTTATTACATGGTGTTTCATTAACGGATGAGCACTGTAAGTTGTTTTCAGGTTGTTTTCTACAGTACCTGTGGGTATGTCATGGGGTATTGCAATCTAAGAGGTTGGCTTGATTTCTTTCTGCCATCTGTTTTGTGCTTAGGTGATGGCCAGCTGCAAACACCATGTGGAATCCAGAAGTGTACCACTGATTTTGTATCCTTAACTTCACATCTAAACTCGGCTCTTGAGAGCTTTGATTTGGAGTTCTGCAAGGCCCTGCGAGCATACTCTGCCTGTACCTATCGCAATTCCAAAGTATGCCGTGGAAACCTAGTTTACCATTCTGCAGTGCTTGGGATCAGTGATCTCATGAGCCAGAGAAACTGTTCCAAAGATGGACCTACATCATCCAGCAACCCTGAAGTAACCCATGATCCCTGCAATTACAGTGGCCACCCAGAAGCCAGAGAACATCAAGGCAGGGAGAAGACTGCTCCCTCTACTTACCTATTTTGTGGCTTGTTTGGTGATCCTCATCTGAGAACTTTTAAAGATCACTTCCAGACATGCAAAGTGGAAGGTGCTTGGCCTCTCATAGACAATAACTACTTATCAGTGCAAGTGACCAATGTGCCTGTAGTAGCAGGATCCAGTGCTACTGCTACAAATAAGGTATGAATTGTTCTTAAGCACTATTCATGCATGCTGAAGTGAAAGACCAAGGCAGTAGAGTAGCCTTTAACAATTAAGAAGTGTAGTAGCTTGAGAATCTTTTATGCAGTAGTCTAAGAAAGTAAAACTATTAGTCCCTTCTGAAAATGAAAACTTAGAATGAGTCGCTTTCTCCTTTATGTTCCTCCCCAGCACAAGCAAATCCTGTACATATCACAACGTAAGCCTGTAATATTTACATTTAAGCCTTTACATTTACCATTGTAATGCTTTAAAACAGCTGTTGGATTGCAGCATCTGTGACTGCCTCTGCAGTATGTGTAAGTATCAGGCAAGGAAGAAGGAAAGAGTGTAAGTCTTTGCTTTTCATTAATTCTCTAAATTGTGTAGCTGTAAAGGTAGAAAACAAAAAGTACCGAGTGGCACAACACATGAGTTACCAAGACACCAAGGGCTCAGACAAGAGACAAGAAGGGGAACTGCTAAGAATTGAGTGGACAACAAAAAAATTATGTTGGTGAAAATGGTTCTCAGAACATTTAGTATCTTGGGTTTACTAAAGAGTCAGCAGCCTGAAAATTATGCTCAGAGTATAAGTCCCTGTTCAGACTGGCAAGACTTAACATTACTCCTCTCAGTCACTTGAAGTGGTATTGATAACTTACACCATTTCCTTACCTTAAGAAAAGTACTTGTCTCTGCTGAAGGCAGATAGCAAGTGTCTCTATTTGAAAAAAAATAAGGCAGTGTAAAGCATGTGCCTGGCTAAGATGTCCTTAGATTTTTCTTCTAGGGCTGAAAAATGCTCTGAACCTTTGGGGGCATCTTTCTGTAAGTAAAAGAAATTACTTGAACGTGCAGTTGAAGCTGATGTTGTCATATATCTTGTTCCCTTTTTGGAGTGAAATGGCCGTTTTATAACTGTGGTAGTGTAGCTCTGGCATTTGCAAGGTAGGTCATGTTATTGTGTACACAGTTTGAAGACCATCAATATTTGAGAATTGTCACTGTTTTGTTAAGCTCAGAAGTAGGTTGGGTTTTTTTGTTTTGGGTTGGTTTTTGGTTTGTTTTTTTTTTTTTTGGCTGGGTTAGGGGCAGAGGGTGCCAGTCAAAGTA
>NDXB01009640.1:73859-124610 GCA_002631895.1 Agapornis roseicollis
TTTTTTTTTTTTTCGGCTGGGTTAGGAGCAGAGGGTGCCAGTCACAGTAGGTTAGAGCCTGCACATCTTCCATGGAGATGACTGTGCAGTGATAATTTAAATTCAGTTTTGTTGTTTTATTCATGTTGGTTTCTGAGGTATTGACTAATGTCAATGTTTGTATGAGTTAGGTACATTTTTGCATTTGCCGGAGGCTGGACTGATAGATTACTGAAATTCATAGAATCACAGAATAGTTAGGGTTGGAAAGGACCCCAAGATCATCTAGTTCCAACTCCCCTGCCATAAGCAGGGACACCTCACACTAAACCATGTCACCCAAGGCTTTGTCCAAACTGGCCATGAACACTTCCAGGATTGGAGCACTCACAACCTCCCTGGGCAATTTCAGTGCCTCACCACCCTAACAGGAAAGAATTTCTTCCTTATATCCAATCTAAACCTCTCCTGTTTAAGTTTGAACCCATTACCCCTTGTCCTATCACTACAGTCCCTAATGAATAGCCCTCCCCACCATCCCTATAGCCCCCCTTCAGATACTGGAAGGCTGATGTGAAGTCTCCACGCAGCCTTCTCTTCTCCAGGCTGAACAGCCCCAACTCTCTCAGCCTGTCCTCATATGGGAGATGCTTCAGTCCCCCAGTCATCTTCGTGGCCCTCCTCTGGACTTGTTCCAACAGCTCCATGTCCTTTTTATGTTGAGGACACCAGAACTGCACANGGAGATGCTTCCCCAGTCATCTTCGTGGCCCTCCTCTGGACTTGTTCCAACAGCTCCATGTCCTTTTTATGTTGAGGACACCAGAACTGCACACAATACTCCATGTGAGGTCTCACGAGAGCAGAATTGCCTTTTCCCAACTTGTGCCTGTTCCAAGAACAGTCTACATTGTAAATGACATCTGAAGGAATACCAAATGAAGAGAATGAGGCTAACCTGAGTAAGCTTCGCAAAAGAGACTTTGGTCCATTGAAATCTGCTCCAGTGGCTACTTAAATAAGCACAAGAAAAAGCTGCATTTCATAATCTGCTAGTAGGCTTTTATTCTCAGTTTTGCTAAAGTCTTGTGGAATGTTCTTCATTCCCTGTTACTGATAGTACTGGAGGAGAAAGTTGAAAGTCATTTTGTATATGAATTGTGTGGGTGGCTGGTGTCTGATTGTAATAAATAGGTAATGATCTTACCCTTAGCCACATTCTGAAAATGATTGACTATGGTGGCATGTTATGCTGGCATATCTCTCCTCAAACAGATAACCAAGAGGAAATGAATGTCTATATGTACATTTAAAAGGCATACTTTCTGTCTTTGTTCTCAATGTTTTTGCATCTTTCTTTGACTTGTCATTCTGGAAAAAGCAATAGTACATTTTTTTTCTTCTGTAACAGTATTTTAACATCCTTACTGTTGCACAAGTAGAGCTAAGTGTGCAGAAGCAATAAAGTAAAATACGTGGCTTAGGGTATTAGAAATGTCTGTGTTAATATCTGTTAGATGTTGTAGAGTCCTTGAGTTTTTTTCTTTCTTTGCCAGGTAATCAAACTCATCAGCACACCTGTTTGTAGGAAAGTAAGATTGTTTGAATATGCAAGTAACATAGCAAGATAAGTTTTAATAACTTTCTTAACTCCTTTATTTCGTTATGGAGCATGCTGCTACAAAATGATACAGAAAAGGCTTGTTAAACTACACTGCTACTTCTAGTTTCATTGCGGTAACATTTTTCTCTGCAAGTAGTCCATTTTGGTTGTGGTGGTGGACTGTCTACTGCAGGTGTACTTACCTAATGTCAGCCACAGGTTAGCTTAAGGCACCTTCAACTGCTACGAAGAGAAGTTTAGTGGCTTTAAGCTGTGTAGTACTTTTTCATTAGCTGAGAACATGCTAGTAGTTTCCGAAACATTAACCATTGTTAGTCTTACAGTTTTTTCATTGTGGATATTTGACATAGGTGCTTATTGGGAAATGATGACAAAGTTTTATGCAGAATTTAAATTGTGTAGAAGCTGAAGCAAGGACTAGCCTACTTAATCCACTCTAAAACAGACCTAATGAAAGCAAAGACAAGAAGAACAGAAAATTCAGATGCTCCTGAATACACTTTATTAGGGGAAGTGATTTAGCAGACTAGAGGAACAGAATATTTAATCTTCAGCCCATCTGCAGTTGTGCTTTTGAAAGGGACATACCATCACTTGCCCTTGCAGGTAGTTACTGCCTTCAAATTTACCATAGCTTTCTCGTCTATCAAGCTGTAAGGGAATCTGAAATGAAGGGGTCATTATGTGTAAAGCAAGTTGCCTTCTATCCAAAACTTGTGAGACTGAATAACCCCTACAGTCTGAGGGCTATCCAGTAAATTCATAAAGGACAAGAGAGAAGGCGACTTTTAAGAAAGAATGTGAAGAATAAGGGCATACATCCTGCTATCCCCCACCCCCTCTGGTAGGAACGTATGAAGAGCAGAGAAACTCTTCCTTTAATTCTTTAATGGGAAGGATACATCTTCAACGGGAGTTGTGTATTTACTCACAAAATACTCTTGGCAGTTTGTAGGTGTTTTGCTGATTTGTAAGATAACAAGATCTCTTTATTCATAGTGAACAGTTACTCTGTTTTGTGGTGTAGCTGAAAATTGAAACTCTGTTGTTCTATTTTTGACCTTGTCTGATGCGCTTATACCCTTTGGCATAGGATCCTATGGCCTTTCAGTTGGAGAATGAAGAATCATCACTAAGTAGCAGGGAAACTGAGTTAAACCTTTTTCTTTCTAATGGATTTTTCTGTATGAGTTTTGGGTAGGTCACTGGAATTTTTGTCAGCTTTTTCCTCAGCTATGAAAAGCTACCCTCTCCTGAGAGCAGTTTGTGAATTTTCTGAGGATAAATGGCTATTACAAGGAGTGATATAGGGAGCAGGTAGGAAGGGTATTGTATAATACATTAAATAGAAGTGGCTTTTTTTGTTTGTTTATTGTGTGCTTTATGTGGAGGGGTGCAAAGTCTTTATTGGGTTTCATCGCTGTGACAGGTGTTCTGGGTATCACTACTGTAGTATCCCTGAATAGCAAATGAGGCAGAGATGCTTGGGCTTGCCTATGGAAAACTTTCCTTCTTGTTTGCAGTATTTGGAAATGGAGTTTTTCCTATCTGGGTGTTTCACAGTGGGTAGCCTAAGGATGACAATGAATGGAAGGACAGAGAAGGAAAAAAACCACAGAACTTTCACTATACTGAATTTTAGTAATACTGTATATTTGAAACGGGGAATTGGTGATATTATCAGAGTAGAGGAACATTGGGTCTAATGTTCTTTTTCCTGGAGTCAAAATCTCTCTTGCAGCATAGTTTCTATTTTTGCAGAAAATGTGGACTGAGCAGTGTACCTAGTCTCCTTTAAGGAATATTAAAGCATTTTTCTTCAGTTACCATTCAGTTGTTGTTCTAAGTAGGATCATCAGATAACTGATCATGCACGATTTTTTTTTTCTTCATTTTTATGGACATCCTACCTGAGCTACAGATGAATTTGTCTTTACTTCTCAGAAGTAGTACATATTACAGTTTTGTTGGGGGACTGTCATGGTTTAAGCCCAGCCGGTAGCTCAGATCCACACAGCCACCCACTCACCATCCCCTTTCCTTCCCCCCACACTCTGTGGATATATGGATGAGAGGATCTAGTGCACCCTCAGTAAGTCTGCAGATGACACTAAATTGGATGAGAGTGTTGATCTGCTTGAAGGTAAAAAGAGGGATCTGAACAGGCTGGATCAATGGGCTGAGATCAGTGTATGAAATTCAATAAGGTGAAGTGCTGGGCCCTGCATGTAGGTCACAACAACCCCATGCAACACTACAGGCTTGGGGAAGTCTGAAGTCTGGAGTGGGCCTGAAGAACAACGATGAAGCTGGTGAAGGAACTAGAGAAGAAGTTTTAAAAGGAGCAACTGAGGGAACTGGGATTGTTCAGCCTGGAAAAAATGAGTCTGAGGGAAGACCTTACCACTCTCTACAGCTACCTGAAAGGAGTTTGTAGTGAAGTGGGTGTCAGTTTCTTTTTCCAAGTAATAAGTGATAGGACAAGAGGTGGCGGCCTCAAACTGTGCCATGGAGTGTTTAAACTGGATATTGGAAAAAGTTCTTCACCAGAAGGATTGTCAAATACTGGCAGGCTGCCTGTCCAGTGTTTAATATATCATCCCTGGAGGTGTTTAAAATATGGGTAGATGTGGTGCTTAAGGACACAGTTTAGTGGTGGGCTTTGTAGTGTTAGATTAATGGTTGGACTTGGTGATCTTGAGGTCTTCTCCAGCCTAAATGACTTTTATTCTATAAAATGCATAGTAAAATCCTAACATACAGTCATACATACAGAATTGTAATTATGTTATGGTGGTAGTGAAGACTAGTATGAGAAATCAGAGTTGAAAGTGTTGTTATAATGTGCACAAGCCAGTCAACTTCTACAAATACACGAAGGTTTTCTAGAAACTTCACTTTAGCACCTCAGTAACACCATCCTTCTATGTACAGTGGGGTTGAAGTAATCTCTGTGACTAGTACACTCAATGAGGATGATGTTACTGGCATCAGTAGGAATGGGATGATGAAGTCCAAAATTAAATATTTCAAGTGCAAGGGGTTTGTTTGTTTGTTTGTTTTGTTTCAGGACTCTTAGTGTAGCTAGTCTTCGTTTATTGTTCCAGAGACTTGACTGAAGATTCAACCTTATTTTCATCTTTTAAGGTTCCTTGCTACAGTAGCTTAAGAGCTTTATATGTGAGAACAAGGCTCAGACACTGATACTTTAAAAAAATTGCAGCCTTTCTACATCTGAAGACTCTGGCATGTGGATTTACCTGCCCTAGGTTTAGAAAGGCTCGTTTCTAGTCCATAAACAGTGATGCATGAGCAGCTTTGCAGGGGTATTCTTAAAAGCCACCCAGAGAAGAACACTACAGAAAGCACTATAGGTACATGTACACGTATTAGGCATGTTACATTTGTTTGAAATAACCTTTTTCACTGTTTAATTCTTTCTTTTACATTGAGAACTTAAACAGTGAAAGCTTTGCCATGAATTTTGCTTCATATCCTTTTGCAACAAGCTCTTGAATATCCCTCAGTAGCAGGGTGGAAGACTGTGGCAGGAGTGGGTAGTAAAAGGACCTTACAGAACTCTGCTTTTACTGATCTGTCATGCATTAGATGGATGTCACATAACAGAAAACTTAATATTGAGATCTAGTGTCTTGAGCAGCAGTGTTTAAATATGAATACATCCTTGGAAAGTCTTAATGGTCTCTTGATTCTCTGGAGTATCTTGCAAAGTATGTGGAGGCCTTCATTCGACTAGATCATTCAGCCCTCACTCAGCATGCAATGTTACTGCTGTTCTTTTCTTACGGTGAAGGGTTCTGTTCTCCCTCCCTGTCTCTGAAACTGTGCATTTTGTTTTTGTAGAGGAGGGAGCTTTGGAGAGAACAGTTTGGTGGCTGCTTCCTGATAAATTTTGTTATGTGCCTTTTTTTTTTAACTGTTTTATGAAGTAGTCAGAACTGTGTCTCATTAAAACCATTACCTCTTCTTGACTCCAGAGCCGCTCAGGTGCAAAGCAGACTTAGAGCTTTACTTCTGTTAAAATTGAAATCATTCTTTCCTTGTAGATCAATGCAAAGGAATACTTGAGGAAGCAGGAATACTTTTTTGAGCAGGCTGAGATAGAAGTATGTTTTATCAAAACTGTCCTGATTTACTGCACCAAGGTTTGGATTATACACAGGAATAATAATCACTTGACAGATATCAGGCTTCTCTTCTTTGGGTTGCTGAGATTACATCACTAAGCGTAGAGTTGTGAGGTGGTCTTTACAGGAATGAGGGCACTTGTGCATTTTCTCAGTTTTTTGGGCATAGACATTCAAGCTTAGTTGTGGTCCACAGAGATCAGTTTACCAAGTTGCTTAAGTACAGCTGATCTCAAGCTAGCTTTGTACTGATTAAAACAAAGGAAAAAAAATTATGGAAGATTCCAGTCATACAGCACAAGTGGGCACATAATTACATCAAAATAACATGTAGTGTGTGTGTGAGAGACAGAAAAACTGACAGCATCAAACAACTGGGACAAGCCAAACATTGAGAGCTGCCAATATGCTATTTAGAATATGTCTGTGTATTCCAAAGGAGAAACTGTTGAAGTGGAAAGAGGGAGATGGAAAGACATTTTGTCTTGCACAACTGCTATGGAGAAGTGAGGCTAAGGAGGGTACAGGTTTTATTCAGGCTTTCTGGAATCAGCTGTTTGCTTAACCTCTAGCCTCTACTTCAAAGCAGAGGGGCAGGAAACAAAAGTTGTGCAGAAGTGTGCTGGTTAACTGAAGTGAAAATGTGAGGTTGCTATAGAGTATATATCAAGGCAAAAATTTAATATTAGATTGAAAATGATTTCTAATATGTTTTGGAATACCCTGAATCTTTTAGCAGATTGCTTAAATCATATACTACAAGTAATTTTGATCAGTCAGTGATGAAAATAATGATTAAAACACCTATTTCTGGTGCAGAATTCCCTTTGACCATTTCAAGGAGTCGCTCCCCTCTGAAACTGTAAAGAAAGTAGCATACCTCTTTCCAGTATTTATTTATTTTTGTTGCTGACATGGACAGTGGGATTAAGTGCCCCCTCAGCAAGTTTGCCAATGACACCAAGCTGTGTGGTTCAGTGGATCCGCTGGAGGGAAGGAATGCCATCCTGAGGGACCTTGACAGGCTTGTGACGTGGGCTGATGCCAACCTCATGAAGTTTAACCATGCCAAGTGCAAGGTCCTACACCTGGGTCAGAGCAATCCCAGGCAGAGGTACAGGTTGGGCAGAGAAGAGATTCAGAGCAGCCCTGTGGAGAAGGACTTGGGGGTGGTGGTCAATGAGAAAATGAACNGTCAATGAGAAACATGAGCCAACTGCAGTGTGCACTTGCAGCCCAGAAAGCCAACTGCATCCTGGGCTGCATCAAAAGGAGTGTGACAGCAGGTCAAAAGAGGTGATCCTGGCCTTCTGCTCTGCTCTCATGAGACCTCACTTGGAGTATTGTGTGCAGTTCTGGTATCCTCAACATAAAAAGGACATGGAACTGTTGGAACAATTCCAGAGGAGTTCCATGAGGATGATCAGGGACTGGAGCACCTCCTGTATGAAGACAGGCTGACGGAGTTGGGGCTGTTCAGCCTGGAGAAGAGAAGGCTGTGTGGAGACTTCACATCAGCCTTCCAGTATCTGAAGGGGGCCTATAGGGATGCTGTGGAGGGACTCTTCATTAGGGACTGTTGTGATAGGACAAGGGGTAATGGGTTAGAACTTAAACAGGGGAGGTTTAGATTGGATATAAGGAAGAAATTCTTTCCTGTTAGGGTGGTGAGGCACTGGAATTGCCCAGGGAGGTTGTGAGTGCTCCATCCCTGGCAGTGTTCAAGACCAGTTTGGACAAAGCCTTGGGTGACATGGTTTAGTGTGAGGTGTCCCTGCTTATGGCAGGGGGGTTGGAACTAGATGATCCTAAGGTCTTTTCCAACCCTAACTATTCTATGATTCTATGTGATTCCTCATTATACTTTTTATTTTAGAAAAAGACATTAGACACTGTAAACTTTGTCTGCCAAGCAGGTTAATGATTCCCTTCATGTAAGACTGGAGGACCTCCTCCTGTTGTGGCTTATTCAAGGAAATCTAAACTTTGAAAAGGCCAGTCATAATCTTAAAAGAATGAGTAACTGCTTTATGCTCCCAATCTTCTGTATTGGAAGTCAGTTTTCAGAGGCACGTGTTTTTCAGTCTTGCTTTGTCTCTCCATGGGCATATTTTCTAGCAAGAGTGGGCTGGAAGTGTCAAATCTGCCAGTTCCTGGGACAAATGGATTCAGGAGCCTTAAACAATTACTTGGTTAACTGTTCTTCTTGGCCATGTATCTGATGTCTCACTGCCTGCTGTGTTCATGACTGATAAAGCACTAAGTACATCAGTGCTTTTAAAGTAGTCTTGCACAACTAATCCTGCAACACATGCAACAGGTGTACCACAACATGTGTACCCAGCAAAGGTGATACAGTCTCTGTAAATGGAGTGATGAGAATATTGTGAGTGGGGGAGCTGAGTTCTCTTGTACCTTTGTGTGATTTTGCAGAGTCTCATTCTGATTTTGCCATAGTGGCTACCTCGCATTGTGGGAATTACTTAGCAGTTAGCTTCTCTTTGACTGCAGGATGCATTCCAAAGCATTAAGAAACCATCAGGCAGGCCAGGGAATTGTGATGCTTAATTAAATAGAAAGCCTTTTCCTTTCCTAACCTTGTGGCTGTTGCCACATGCTAATAGTCTTGCTTCCAAGCCAACCTAAGACCAACAAGTTCAGACTGTAGAAGAGAATGCTCAAGGGAACACCTTATAGTAGCCATCCAGTACCTAAATGGGGCCTACAATAAACCTGGAGACAGACTTTTTACAAGGGCCTGTAGGGACAGGACAAGGGAGAATGGCTTTAACCTGACAGAGTGGAGATTGAGATGAGCTCTTAGGCAGAAGCTTTTTCCTGTGAGGGTGCTGAGACCCTGGCACAGGTTGCCCAGAGAAGCTGTGGCTGCCCCATCCCTTGCAGTGTTCAAAGCCAGGTTGGGTGGTGCCTGAAGCAACATGGTCTAGTAGAAGGTGCCCCTGCCTGTGGCAGTGGAACTAGCTGATCTTTAAGGTTGCTTCCAGCCCAGACTGTGCTATGATTCTATGATTTAAAAATTGCTATCTTGTAAAACATTGTTTCAAGCATACATACTATTTTCCTGTAGGTATGAGCTGGGGACTGCTATCAAGCTCTGAGGCAATGGGTGATCCAGATATGTTTGGTTACAAAATGGAAAAGGGATTGAAAGAATTTTTTTTTTCTACTAACATTGCCTTCTTTTTTCCCCTCTACCTCCCCTCCCACCCTCACCCCACAGATAACTATTATCTTTAAATCATACCAAGACTGTACAGATCAGAAAGTATATCAAGCAGTGACTGATGACTTGCCTGCAGCTTTTGTTGATGGTACAACAAGTGGAGGTGATGGGAACACCAAGAGCTTGCGAATTGTGGAGAAAGTCAGTGGCAAATACGTCGAAATGCATGCCAGGTACATTGGAACGACAGTGTATGTACGCCAGCTTGGGCACTACCTAACACTGGCCATTCGCATGCCTCAAGAGGTGGTTATGGCCCATGAAGAGAGCCAGGATCTGCAGCTGTGTGTGAATGGTTGCCCTTCAAGTGAACGTATCGATGATAATGGCCACTTGCCATTACCTGTAATAGGTCACTTGCTCCCTCAGCGTGGTTCTACTCATGCCCAGTCGGTGTACACACTGGAAACTGCCATCACAAAGTGCCATGAGAAGATGCTACTGAAGGACTTATACTTTTACTCATGTGTATTTGATCTGCTCACCACTGGTGATGCTAACTTCACAGCTGCTGCTCACAGCGCTTTGCAGGATGTGGAGTTACTGCACCCTAGAAAAGAGCACTGGCATATCTTTCCCAACAGTGAAGGTGGGGATGTAGACAAGGGTAACAAATTCTTTGTTGGTCTTGAACTTGTGTGCTTGATCCTTGTTGTGTTTTTGTAGGGCTTTTTTGTCTATAACAAAGTTTTGAAATATATATATTATCATAATATATTGACTAAATGTAAGTATATATGTATATACCATGTATATGAAGGGATGTTTTGTCTTGGGACACCCACCAGATTGTACATACTGTGTTAAATGTTTTCATGTGTGATTGCTGTAGTATTCTTTGTATCTGTTTTGCAATTGATGAGTTATTTTATAATGTCCCTGCATTGGGTCCTGATAAGAAAGCACTTTATTTTTTTATATATTAAATATTTATGTGTGTCTGAGTATGTATTATATGTATAAATGTGTTCATACAACACTCAGTGCTACCTCTAAGTACTACTTAGTTTAACACAATTTTTTAATGGGATTAATTCATGGGATTTTTCTATCATTTCTCTTACTCCAGAGACAGTATGTCTCTTGTTCTGTAATGGCATTCGTGATTTGCTGGGCTTGCTAGTTAAAATCATTAAGAATGGAATTGTATTCTGTCCCTCAAACAAATGGATATCCTGTCTTTGGAGAGAGAGAGTAAAATGCTTCCCGTTAGCTCAAATGAGAGTCTTGGATTACCTGAATTACAGAGCCTTCTTTGTAATTCTGACATTTCTTAGTTTCCTGGCATGAGTTTTAAAACAAGAAAAGGAAGTGGGACTTGTAGTGTACCTGTTGCAGCTGCCCCTAACCTCAAGGGTTGTCATTCTCCAAGGTGGACTGGAGAAAGCACAAGACTGATATCTGCCCCTTGCTTAGGTGCTTATCTTATCTATACATTCAGAAGGAGAAGGGCAGTGAGACCACAGGATCTGACTAATTTCACTGAAGAGCTAAGAGGAGAATGATTTGGTGGCCTGAATGCCTTAATCTGCTTCAAGGAGTGGAAGTTTTAATTCATTCTACAATAAACCCAGCTCCAAGACATGTTTATTTCACTCTTTAGAAACTGTTTATCGGAGACTGGACAGATGCATTAGAAGTGCTATCTGAATAAGACTCAGATAGCACTTGCCTTTGTTTGGTAAACTTGACCTAGTGTTTGCTTTGGTTGGAGGGAGATGGAGTTTATTTACAGAATTAAAGCTCCTAGTTTTTATGAAGACTTGCTACGTTAGGGATTGTTGACTGTTAAGGCCAGCAGGAGCCTTCTCAAAGAGACTAATTAATTCCCTGTCTGGATGGATAACTGCATACAGGTGTTATTCTGGGAATACCTGAGACGAAAGTAGTCAGAACTGAGGGAAGGCTGAAAGTATAACTTTATTTTAGACTTCAGTATTATTTGCAGCTTGTTATGTCTGATGATGCTGTTTCAGATGAGTTAGACTTGTGGATAATGTGGCCCCTGCACCTTCACATAATGCTGACAGGCTTCTCCCTCTTCTGTGTGGATGAACTTCCCCTTCAGTGCTCTGAATTTACAGTTCTCATGGCTGAAAATTAGTGGATGAACCTAGTGTTGTTGGCAGTGGTGCACATACTTACTGGGCAGGCACCATATACTAGTTAACTTCCTCTGTCCCTGGATCCTGTATGTATATACATATGTATGCTATATATATATTTATACTATTTGTATAGTTGTTAGAAGTTGTTAGCTTCTCAAATAAATAATATTTTGGAACTGTGGTAATTCCCAGAAAGAGTTTTCAATTTTCTTGTTCTTGCTGTTGGATTTATTAAGAAAATGTTATTTGCACATGTTCATTCTTGACGTCTTTAAGAGGGCTTTAGTTAATGCCAAACATGTGGTCATTTGGAAGCTAGTGAATGATCTCTGAAGATAGCTTAAGCTTAGAGGAACACTTCTTTTTTCCCACAGGTCCTCCAAATGTCTGTGTTATAGAAGGATACACATAGTTTTCGTGCTTGGAAACCCCACAATGCATCAGTCTTTGCCAAACCTTTTAGATGTGGTTCATGAATATACCAGTAAGTATATGGTTGTGTAAAAGTGTGGCTGAGCAGCGTGTAAATACTTTATTGTGAAAGAAGTTGCCTTCTCTGTTGAGGAACATTATAATGTGGTGTTAGTGACCCCTGGTGGGGTGCAAAGAAATTTGGGATGTGATCAACATGCTGGGCAGGGATTCTATAAATAAAGCCCCAGTTCATCTCGTTAGCCATCACTTGTTGGATAGGGATGTGCTGAGCATGGTCATTATACTTCCTTGCAGATGCTTTTCCCTCTGCTATATAAGCTGTGTAGTGAAATTTATGACCAGCAGCTGCAAACCAGGCTGGTACACTGGAGATAGTGTCTGGGAAAAAAACAGCAGGAACCATCCCCTCATGATCCCACTTGCACAGTTCCTTCACAGTGTTTGCAGAGATACTTGGAAGAGTTTTAACACAGTGAGCTGATATTGCTGCATCCATCTTGAGAGGTGTTATGAAAATCCTCTTTTAAAGTTACTGGAGAACTGTCAGACCAGAAGAACCCAGGAAGAGAAAATTACTTGCTGTGATTTTAATTAGAACAACTGAAGAAGAGCTGTTGTGTTAAAAGAATAAATTACATTGAAGAGTCCAAAAGATCACAGAACTTTGTATAACAAGATGATCTCCTATGTATATATGGGAGTTGTAGTATATTAGCTGCAGGGCTGATCAAGCAGCATGAATTAAATGTGCCCTCACTTAAAACCAGACCTGTCAGGTACATATCCAGAAAACTAGACCTAATAAACATAGTTTTGAATGTTGTTTTTCTAAGCTTGTGTTGTAGGTAGAATTTGAGCTATATATAGAACAATTTTATGTGGTAGATGCATCACTAAATGCTCTGTGGAAATAACCGTAGGAAGCAAAAGGAGCTTTAATACACATATGTTTAGTATATGCAGGAGGATCTGTGTCTATATCTGTAAGAGCTTCCTTTCAAAGGTGGTGATCTACCACCACAAGCTCTGCAGGAGGAAATATAGCATGATCCATCAGGATTTTAATGCAACAAATAGTAAGCTATTACTGATGCTATTACTTGTCTTTAAATTGGAGAGACAGAAGTTTGAAAATGGACTACCTTGTAGATAAAGAGTTGGCTGGATAGCCACACACAGAAAGTTGTGGTCAGTGGCTCAGTGTTTATGCAGAGAATGGTGATGAGAGGTGTCCAACAGGGATCAGTATTGGACCAATCCTGTTCATCTTTGTTGGCGATACAGACGGTGGGATTGAGTGTGCCCTCAGCAATTTTGCTGATCTCACTAATCTAGGTGGTTTGGTTGTTAACACTGGGGGAAGGGATGGCATCCAGCGGGACCTTGACACGCTTGAGAGGTGGCTGATTCCAACCTCATGAAGTTCAACTAAGCTAAATGTAAGGTCCTATATCTGGGTCAGGGCAATCCCAGGCAGAGCTACAGGTTGGGCAAAGAAGAGATTCAGAGCAGCCCTGTGGAGAAGGACTTGGGGGTGCTGACTCAGTAGAAACTGAACATGAGCCGGCTGCAGTGTGCGCTTGCAGCCCAGAAAGGCAACAGTATCCTGGGCTGCATCAAAACGAGCGTGACCAGCAGGTCGAAGGAGGTGATCCTGCCCTTCTGCTCTGCTCTCGTGAGACCTCACCTGGAGCATTGTGTGCAGTTCTGGTGTCCTCAACATAAAAAGGACATGGAGCTGTTGGAACAAGTCCAGAGGAGAGCCATGAAGATGATCAGGGGACTGGAGCATCTCCTGTATGAAGACAGGCTGAGAAAGTTGGGGCTGTTCAGCCTGGAGAAGAGAAGGCTGCATGGAGACCTCATAGCAGCCTTCCAGTATCTGAAGGGGGCCTATAGGGATGATGGGGAGGGACTCTTCATTAGGGACTGTAGTGACAGGACAAGGGGTGATGGGNGAAAGTTGGGTCAGCCTGGAGAAGAGAAGGCTGCATGGAGGCCTCATAGCAGCCTTCCAGTATCTGAAGGGGGCCTATAGGGATGATGGGGAGGGACTCTTCATTAGGGACTGTAGTGACAGGACAAGGGGTGATGGGTTTGTATTTAAACAGGAGGAGTTCAGGTGAGATATGAGAAAGAAGTTCTTTACTGTGAGGGTGATGAGGCACTGTAACAGGCTGCCCAAAGAAGTGGTAAATGCCCCATCCCTGGCAGTGTTCAAGGCAAGGCTGGACAGAGTCTCAGGCGACATGGTCAAATATGAGGCGTCCCTGCCCATGTCAGGGGGGTTGGAGCTAAATGACCTTAAAGTCCTTTCCAACCATGACCATTCTGTGATGGTATGATTCTATACTATCTGTTGTTTGCCTTTATCTTAAAGTTAGCTAATGCACTGGATATTAGTGGCTTATTTAAATGGTGATTTTAAGTATTATTAAGCACTTTGAACTGGATTATTTCCTAGTAGTGTCATAAGAGAGTTCTTAGCAGTAGCTGTAATTGTGGAGTCTGATAGCTTCCCTAGGAAGCATGTCACAAAACTAAGCAGAGAATCAGGTGCTTAATTACTCATTTTGCATGTACATGAGCTCCTAAGCAAGGGTATCATAAAAGGAAATATCACATTCATATCAAACCAAAAATTGTTTTTTTTCTCTCTTCCTGGAAAACCTGTCTGGAAGAGTAATCTACATAGAGGACCTGTTAAATGGAACACAATCTGAGAGGCCACAGGAGAACAACTTGGCTTTTGTTCTAGAGGTTGAGTTGGGACCTTTCAGTAGTTCATTTTCCTCTCAAACTGCTGCTGTACTGTCAGAAAATACATCACCCACTGTTTACATTCTCTTACTTTAGCTGTATGGATACTGTGCATTTGTTGTATGGTTTTGAAGATGTTTAAATGGCTCTTTGTTTACATACACCCTGAAGTGAAGCAAGCAGCGTTGCAAGCTTTGCACTGCCTAATGAGGGTTTTGTTCGTGGACGTGTTCTGAAAAAACCCAGTTTGCTTTTGGCTTTCTCCTATTTTGACAGAGTTATAGCACAGTTTCACATCTTGCCCTTTTTTTCCCCCACGTGGGTACAGCTGCAATATTCTATGCCAAAATTTACATGTTTTGGGTTATTTTAATTCCTGCCTGTGTCTTGACTGATATAAACTGTATTCCTTTCTGTCTTTTTAGCTATTCTAGCTAGTAAAGAGTGCTGTCTGTACAATGCCTAGACACTGCTAGTAATGGCTCCCTTTTTTTGAAGGTACTATTTGTTGTTTTCAACGTGAACATTCTGTGTTGTGCTGCTAGTTCTCTCTATATTAAAAACAAACAAAGATTGTGTGGGCCAGTGTTGTTCGTTAGATTTTATCATTATCAGATTTTAGCATTCTTAGATTTAGATTTTTAGATTTGATCATTCTTATTAATTTGCTTGTTTGTTTTGAAGAGCAACATAGCCACAGATCAAGTATGCAGGTTAAGTTTATTGTGATGTTGTGATGTTGATGTAGAACAATTCCATCTTATCTGATCCACAATTGTTTTAATCTATGTTTGTGAATTTCACTTCCCTGAAATTAAAAGCTGCTGATCATAAATCAACTCTGAACAGTAAATTTAAATAAATAAAAAGATTTATTACAGACTTGGAATGCGTGCAGGAGTATGTATCAGAACTGATAACTAGATATGAAAAGGACTTAATGTATGTGGAGTTCAAGTAACTTTTATGGGAATTATTTTAATGACTACTTCAGTTTTGAAGCTTAATTTCCACTTTTGTTCTACACCATAACAGTAGAAGAATAATGCATCACATACACAATCAATGACAGAACATGTCATTGGCTCTAGAATGTGCTGAAGGCTGGGTCTACAACAGATTTGATATGTCTAGTTGGTGTTTGAAGTGTCTAAATCTTAAATTGACTTACAAATCAAACCTGCCTCAGCTTGAAGCAAGTCTTATCTTTAGGATCTCTACTTCTTTCTTCTTAGTCCAGTAAAGTCCCTGAAGGAGCCTGCATTTTTGCTACTAGACAGAGAAAACAAGCGCAGTCTTGAAGGTTCTACATGCTCCCTAGCCAGATTCACGTGTTCATCTTCCTGGTTTACTTGCAGGCCTTTTTTGGCAGATACCTGTCCTGCTCAGTCATGTTTTACAGGTGATGGTGAGTTGCTTCTAGTGTAGTGGTGGTAAGCATCCTGCTGGAGTATGGGAGAGGCAAAGTTCAGTTTTTCACATCTTGTGAGAATGCCAGTGCCTTAGCAGCTGGGAGCTGTAGTCAAATAAATACAGTTCTGTATTGTTGTAAAGTAATAGCTTTATACAAACAAGGTCTTAGGTGCCTTGAAAGAGATTGGAGGCATACTTTATGCTTGAGAATCATTTTGCCTGAATTCTGTAAACTAAGTTTGTAGGTCTTCTCTCTAGTCAGCGGGGTAAATGGCAGGATTGTAGGTTGGGTTGAATTGTCTTCTGGAGGTGCCTACCAATATGCTTCAATACGGAGGGGACCCAGGCAGCTAATTTTTAAATAGCTGAAGTCAGATGAAATTAGTCCAACCCTGATAGGTACATTTTAAATTCCAGCCTAGGTTCCTATTCAGGGACTACCTATGTTTGATACATGCAAGCCAGCTGACCCAGCATTTTGTGCACAGAACCACATCTATCTCCCAGGCCTTACTGATAGATACATTTCAGCCTCTGAAAGCCCAAACCTGACCTTCTTGGCTTTGTCTGTATACTGAAACTCTCAACATTTGATTTCTTTTGAAAGCATACATAAAGAAGGCAACAAGACCACCCTGTTCTTCCTTTACTGGTTTCTTCCCTCCCAGAACATCTGGGGAGGAGCAGAGGAAGGACACAAAGAGGAAGCAGGAGTCAGAAACAAAGAGGAAACGAGAGATGGAGTTGGATCATAGTGGGTAAGGCTTCTAATCTTAATTTTGGTCTTTAATTCCCAAACTGTTTACATTTTCCAATGAATGACATAAAATATATAACATAAATCTGCATAGGAGCAGGTGCTGTGTTTTCTAATTAATGTGGTTTATGTTTTAGGCTGTCCTTAGGTGTGTCTTTTGCTGCCATTAAGAAAAATTCTGTATTTCGTTGTGAAGTTAACAGTGCTTCATGTTCTCACTTTCCTACACTTCGAGATTTTCTACCTAAACTGAGGAGATTCACAGCTTGGCCTTCTACACATGGGTAATACCTATTCTGTTTCTGAGGTTATGTCAAGAAAGCCATTGCCAAAGTCACAGAGGAAAATAAAAACAACAACCTTGAGATGTGGCAATCTAGGGGCAATGAAAATGCCCATAAGATTGAATCCTGAAGGAAGACAAGTATAGAAATGTATTCTCTTGGATGTAGGTAGAAGATAGCACTGAGCTGCTCAGACCTTTGAAGCCAGGGGATATGGTGGGCATATGATCAAAAGCAAAGATTTAGAAAAATAGCAAATTTTAATATAGAAAGGCCCTCAGGTACTACCAGATTAGGCAACAGCTGTGTGCAGGCTCTGAGTATTGAATCTAGGTGTCTGAATTTTTTAGGCTGTAATCCCTGTAAATTAACAAACACATATTTTTGCAGATGAGCTAGATTTTGAGCAGCCACAAATGCATCAGACCTGACAAGATGCATGCCAAGATTCTGAGGGATCTGGCAAATGTAGTCACCAAGTTGCTCTCTCTTGTATTTGACAGATCATGGCAGTCAGGTGAAGTCCCTAGTGACTACATGCTACATGCATGTAGAGGTACCCAGTCACAGTGATTTTCCAGAAAGGGTGTTCAGAGCTTTTGCCATCATGCAGTCCTCTCTCCACATCCTTATTTGTGTGCATGCAGTTGGGGTAGGCCCCTTCTGCCCTATTTTTCTGACAGTAAGGTCTCTCCTCTCCATATCACCCTGCACCCTTTGCTTCTCTATACAAGCCACAACTTGATTGTGGACCATCATTTCCATCCCTTGCTGCTCCTAGCTCAAAGCTCTTCTTACCAGGTTGGCCAGACTTAACAAACCTGTCAAGATGTTTAATTAATTAACCCTAGGGGTTGCACAGTGCTATCATGGTATTACCCAAATCTATGGTGAAAGTTTCACTTTCTTTATACATCAGTTGAGACATTGATTTTAAAGATCTCTTAAATTCTATTATGCTTTGCTTCTGTATTCTCATCCCTCTTTCTGATGCTGCAAGCTTTCCTAGAAGTTTTCCAACAATAAAGTACATCAGAAACAGCCAGAATGACAGCTTGTATTTGTGCCGTAGTGGGAATATTAGAATGATTGTCCTTTTGGTGTGAAAATGGGCTCTCTTCATAGTCTAGAAAGATCTGAAACTAACTGTATCTACCACCTAATGCTCATATTTTCAGGTTTGGAATTCATTTCAAGATCACTCCATGCTGGAACTCAGAGTACAGCTAAGGCATTTCACATACAAATTATGTTAAGAGAATCACACAGACTGTAGGAAGCATGAAAATTTCACCTGTCAAATTGAACTACTCAAAAAGCTGAAAATACATACAAAGAATATTACAGTTAATCTTAAAATATTTAATATCTAATTAACAATAAAACACTCCCAGTGCTTCACGAAAAGAAATCCACAATAAAAGCACTCAGGGTCCTGTAGTCTTTGTAATTGCTGACAATTACTAGTCGGTTTAGAGAAATCATCACTTACTACTTAGATGACCGCTTATGCAGATGTAGGGTTCTTTTAACCATTTAGGTATTAAGCTTTCACAGACACAGAGTCTTAAAAGTGGAAACCGTGCTTCGAATTTTCCAAGGGAAGCATTGCTGTTTAACGTAGATGTAAGTTCAACCCCCTCTAGTGACTCCAACAGCTGCTTTGAAGAGCTAGCAAGAAAAGGAACATTTCCACCCCCGACCTTCTATTCAAGATGGAAAATGGGACCCCAATCATGAAAAGATATATCTATCATATGGCAAGATTGAATTGTGGAGTAAAGGCGAAAATGAAGTATATCCTTTATTGTTACAGATACTACATCATTTGAAGTAAATTTACAAAACAAAATGAGCCTGCACTTAGTAAATTTTCTGGTTAGCAAATAGCGCAGTACTTTCTGCTTATTCATAAAAACCTCGCCGAATTTCACTTTCTAAAATCAGTGCCCAAATAAGTGGTAAATGCTCCACCCCGGCAGTGTTCAAGGCCAGGTTGGACAGGGCCTTGGGTGACATGGTTTAGTGTGAGGTGTCCCTGCCAATGGCAGGGGAGTTGGAACTAGATGATCTTAAGGTCCTTTCCAACCCTAACTCTTCTATGATTCTATGATTTTAAAAGGCAAAGCCAAGAGCAGTTATTACCTAAAAAATGGTCATAGAAATAATAAAGTGCTTGAGAGATATGAAATGTACAAGGAAGCATTTACAGTAGGTGCCTTAGGGCTGTTTCTTGGTGACATATATGAAGGGAAGAAACAAAAGTGAAGAAGAAATTAGGCTAATTCATCAGAACCTGTCTCTTCAGGTATGTTCCACTTAATCAATCCACAGCATTGAGTAAGTAAATTGTTCAGTCTAATAATTTTTACTGAAGTGACAGAAAAAACAATTATTTTAATATAATGTAGAATATTCATTGCAAATTGAGAGCACCTCACTATCTCTTTAAAATTCTTAATTGATCAGTTAAAAGCAAACAATGGCTAAACTAGCTGGTACTATGGCAGATCTTTGCTTATTTGCACCTGTGTGTGGGAGACCTGGACTGCAACCAGCCCATGAAAGCACCAGAACTGGCACAAACAGGAGAGATGAGACACTGCTTCATTTGCTGGCAAGCACCAGTCTGACAAGACTTAGCCATTGTGGGGTGTGTGCAAAAGATTTTTAGGCTTTCTGTGCTGTTTCACTGCTTTCCTTAGGGGGAAGGAAAGCTGTGTCTACATTATCAACTCATGCGGTTTAGAGCAAGAAAAAATGAGTTGAGGACCCAGCATCTACACCCCACACCTGTGAGGAGGAGGGAGTAACATCAGCTGAGCTTTAGTCTTGATGCTTGGAGGGTGTTTTCACCTCTGGCTTCATCTGAAATTAACCAGCCCTATAGAGAGGGAAACTGGTCTATAGTGCAAATCCAAATGGAGAGTGTGGAAGGGATCAGTGAATTAAGTTCAGAAATCTACTCCTTACTCAATCTAAAATCCTATTATGGATGCATGCTGTGTTTGTGAAGTACTTCTCATTTTATGAAAGCTTCTGTTCATCCACGATGATAACATAAGGCACCCATCTCAAAAGAGTATTTCCATTTATAATATAGAATTTCCTTTTAGGCTCTTTAGAATCTGAAGCCTGCACATCTAAGGTGGTCAAACGGTTACCAAATTAACAGTTAGTGACTTGCGGGTGCTATAGCTGTATATCCTCCCAGTAGTAATTACGTTTCTTCAGGATGTTACAGTTGAAGAATCAAAGTTATGACAGAATGACCAGTAGCATCTACTGGTCTGCCGTGTGGATGGCAAGAAGAGGACCTTGATGGAGGAGGTTTTGTAGTTTCTTTAAATAGGTATAATCACAAAATTCTCTCTACATTCTTTGTTGCTCCCATGTTCCCAAGAGGCATGAACGGAGGGGTAGGCAGTGAGAGGCAGGTGGTGTTGACTGACACGGATTACATGTACTTGCTTACCTACAGCTGTGTGCTAGCATTCCCTCCACAGAGCCACTTCTCTCACAGCTGGCTGAAATTCAGTATTCCTTTCACTGTTTCTGTGTAACAGTTACTTCAGGGCCAGTCTTCCAGGCCTGGTATCTGCCTTCCAGCTCAGCTCAGTGTTTGGCAAACATCAAAAGATCTGATGCCTTATGGATTTACTTTGCTGTCACCTTCGTAAAGCAGATGGAAGGTACACTGGAGTAGTCTGGTGAGGCAACCACTTTGAGAAAATACTTTCCACAGATGATGCCGATTGCATAGCCCAAATGTTGCTTATTCTGTCATTCTATGAAATTTTGGCATCTGGAAACACCAGGGTATTTATTTACGTATGGGAGACCAATAAGGACAATAACTAGATGTCTAATATGTTTAGTTTTAAATTAGGTTGAAACACTTGCCATCTGTACAACTGATGGGTAAAGAGAACCAAGGGAAAGTTGCAGATGTTCCACATTTGCTCTCTCACAGAGCAGGAGTCTTGAGTCTCACTCATGACCCTGATGGGCACCTCTGCTGCACTGGAGCAACAATTGTGCATTGGAACTCTGAAGCTGAACTTCACAACTTTCATTCAGCCTAGCAATCAAATTTCAAACTGTGAAAGAGGACGATAATTACACATGAGTTCCTATCTTAGGGAATCATGACTACATCTGTACCCTGTTAATTTCCAGTATCTGTGAAGTTGTCAGAGATATATGAAAAAATAAAGGAAACTTTGTAGGAAGTTAACAAGATACAGCCCTAGGAAAAAGGTTAGGATGACACCAGAGATCAGCCAACCAAGACAATACCAAAGGTAAGCACAAAGAGAACAAAACAGCTGATAAATCCAAACAGAAGAGTACTTCAAGTGAACCATCCTAATTAACATAGTACATACTGAACCCTTGCGTAGGAAAACCCCTACCAATACAGCCCCTTCCCCATAGCAAATGCACAGTAAAAGGGAGATGCTGAGACTTTACTAAGTAAAGACAGGGCAACTTGAGAGCCAGTGGGAATGAAGTTGACTACACATAACCAGAAAAATACTGATCACTGTTGCTCAGCATATATAAAATGTTTACTGTGAACTGAAGCATGCTAGCACCCTTTCTCTCTCAGCCTGTCTTCATATGGGAGATGCTCCAGTCCCCTGATCATCCTCGTGACCCTCCTCTGGACTTGTTCCAACAGCTCCATGTCCTTTTGATGTTGAGGACACCAGAACTGCACACAACGCTCCAAGTGAGGTCTCACGAGAGCAGAGTAGAGGGGCAGGAACACCTTCGACCTGCTGGTCACGCTCCTTTTTGTCATTACAGAAACACAGGTTTTGGTTCCTTCCTGTTGGTGCAAGCATGGTACCTCTAACTATAGTGGATCAAGTGTAGCACCAGCGAGCTCTCATAATTTGCTAAAGTTTAGGATTAATATTTTTGGCAGGAAGTCCTGAAAAGGAGAATATTTCATATAGCTTTAGTCAGTAGCTATATGACTAAAATCAGTTCCATAATAGAGCTAGTACAGCTGGATTAATTGGCTGTTAGAATGTGCCCATGCTGTGGTGCCCTTTAAATGTTGCCTAAGGCCTGTGCAGTGTAGGAATGGTTCTGGCAGTCTGTGTCCTGTTGTCAGTCTCTTGAGATGCCACAGGGTCCTATGTAGCCATGTGGTGGGAAGCAAATTAGTCAGTGCATGCAATCATGTAACAGGTAACATGCTGCCAAGGAAACACTTACGGAGGGTTAAGTGAAACAGAATCACTACTGCCTGACAATTGAGAGACTTACAATATGCACAAGAGATACATGTTGATTCCATAATGGAAGCGTGCAGGTGCATAGGAACTTTCATGAGGCCACATTACTTGCTGTGACCAAAACCTGAGGGTCACTTGTTAATCAAGGTTCAGAGAGCAGCTACCTCACACAGAATTCATATATGTTATTGTAGACCTTTACACGGCTACATTTTTCCTGCTAGCTAGAATAAAAGAAGTACTGTAATGAATCAAGCTTGGACTAAGGAGTTTGGGGTTAGTTAGATCTCAGATGTTGACTAATCATAGACCTGTAATTAATCACTTCGGCATAGCTTTATAAAATCCTGATAGCACTTACATAGCTCAAAGGACTGTTGCTCAGTTTACTTCCTGTAAATGATTAAGACTCATGACAATCAGTCATATTATACTATGGATGAAAACAAACTTGAAATACAGTCCTGATAATCCACAATAAATACATGCAAATTCTCTGTATTAGTTTATGTAAATAGTGAAGCTTTGGAGTAAACTGAAAACCAGGCACTTGACCAGCACTTGCCACTTTTCTGTAAAATGACCCCTACCCCCCCTAATTTTTTCTACATATATATACCATACAGAATATGAACATAGATATCTAAGATCTTAAAAAATTTATCCTGCTGCTACGTCCTCAATTCTGGAAATTCCTAGGGCACTTTTTCCACAGCTGAAATGCTGGGGGGGGAGATTGTCTTCAGACTCTAGAATGGCTAATTCCCTCAGGTACTGATGCCTTCCTCGTACACAGTCCACCTTCCTGTACAATGTACGACATCCTCCTTGAAAGGATGCCTTTCACAGAATGGGAGAATCCTAAGGGTTGGAAGGGACCTCGAAAGATCACCTAGTCCAACCCCCTGCAAGAGCAGGGTAACCTAGAGTACAGACCCAGGCTGGTTTCAAGGGGAAGGGAAGGGGAAGACGAAGGAAAGCTGGTGGCTCTTCACAGAGAAAAGGTGAAAGCTGTAATTGTTGATGGTTCCCAACCGATGGCTCCGGAGGGGCAAAGGTCATGATACAATACTGAGTGCATACACCAGACTACTCTCTTGACTGACAGTTCCATCATATCATAACCCAGCACTACAAAGTACAACACAATGATAACCTTAGCCCAAACTCCACAGACGAGCATCACCACAGGAAGTACATATGACCAGAACAGTATGACATAGCATACCAGAAAGCACACGTGATCTCTGAGAACAAATGAGGCAATGTTATGGCCAATAATTATTACAGTACAATCATAACAACAAAGTTGTTATAACACACTCTACTCAGGTCAGTTGTTATTTCAACCCTTTGTGCCCCATGCTGGGTGCCAGAAAGGTCTGCCATGGCTTAAGCCCAGCCGGTACATTCAGTACCAGGCAGCAGCTTGCTCAGCCCCATTCTCCAGTCCCTGGGCAGGACGGGGAGGAGATGAAGAATATAAAACCTGCAGATTGTGCTAAGAAAAGTTTAATAACTAAAGTACAATATAAAGATAATAGTAATTATGTGATAATTACTGATAATAATAGGAAATAAATGAAAATTCAGAAAACCCAAGTGATGCCCAATAAAATTGCTCAGCACCTGCTGACCAATACCCAACCTGACCCAAGCAGCTACTGGACCCTTCCAGGTAACTCCCCCCAGTTTATATACTGGGCATGCCACGCTGTGGTATGGAATACCCTTTTGGCTAGTACGGGTCAGGTGTCCTGTCTCTGCTACCTCACAGCTTCTTGTGCTCGTCCTCACTGGCAGAGCATGAGATTGAAAAGTCCTTGATCAGGGGAAATGCTGCTGAGCAACAACTAAAACACTGGTCTGTTACCAGCACAGTTGTCAGACTAAAGCCAAAGCACAGCACCCACCAGACACTAGGAAAATAACTGTCCCAGCTGAAACCAGGACATTTTGGTTCTACATGAATGCTTTCATACAAACCTGTTCAATTAGAAAAAGTGCACAATACTGCAAGAGCAGAGAAAAACTGGAGCAACAGATACAGTTTCAACTACGCAAGCCAGACTAGATCTCTCTCCTATTATCACATTGCATATTAAAATCTAGTACTTTAGAGCTTCATGTTTTTAAGGGTAAGCCTGAGAAGAAGTAATGCTGTAGAGAAAAACAGCAGAAAACTACTACAAGAGCCCACATATCCTTTTAGTTTAAATTTAATTTGTCAGACAGAAGTTATCTATGTACAATCAGTGTGCATTGTAACAATTCTGTCAATAAAGTAATTCAAATCTTCTAAAGTATTAACTGGCTGCATAGCACATTTGACATTATTGCCCATGTTGAAGAGGAAACACAAATGGATTTACAAAAAATTTGGCTAACTTAGGTTCTGAAGCATTCAGATATTTAACACTCCTCCTTTAAAGCCAATGCACCTGAAAAGCTTTCCAGAGCACAGTTTAGCTGGATGTTTCTTACCATTTCATTACAATCACAACACTAACAGCTTAACAGGAAAATAAAATAAAAGGCCCCAAAACAAACAACAAAAAACCCCACCACCACAAACAAAAAATCCCCAAAACATGTATCTAAATTATCCAATAAAAAAGGAGCATTAAACAGAATAATATGTTCCCTTTCCCAATTTTTACATTCTAAACAGTGATTCCATCAAGATACTTTATTAAAACAGGTAAGTACACTGATTTTGTTTCATACTTGTAACAAGAAGGCCTGAGTTGGTGGGGAAAGGAACAGTCAAAAAAAGCCTGAGAGGGAAAAAAGCTCATTTAATGAATTTACAATAATTTACAGTAATTTGTTTGTGTGGGTTTGTTTGTTTGTTTGTTTTGTTTTGTAAAAAGGCATTATAACTGATCACAAACAGGAGAAATCCTGGCTATTTTACAGGTACAGAATTTAAATATTCAAGCTTGTGATGAAAAGTGGCAAGGTGGTCGCAGTGTACAATGTAAACAAGTAGCTTTGGAAAGTGAACAAAGTCCTTGAGAGTTCTTTACTACAAAAGAAAAGAAAATAAACTCCCCATTCCTTCCTGAAATAATGAGCACAGGTCAGGGTTTAAAAGTTCATTTACAAACATAATTTAACATGTGTTCAGCCTAAACCCACTTTGACATGAAGAGTTTTAAAGTAAGATCCAGTCTGAAAGGGGCAGTGTTGAGGTCCCTGTAAAAGTAAACATCTATCTTTTCTTAAAAAAAGAGTGCCCCAGCATTTGCAGCACAGTGCAGCATAAACTTTAAATACAAAAATATTTTTCTTCTGTTGGGATAATAGACCTTGCATCCTGGAAAGAAGTAACAATACTGCTACTGACAGAATATCCAGTCCATATCTTTCAAGTCATGTAAGGCAATTACTGTGTTAGTTTACTGGATATGGCTAAAACGTTCAGAGAATGTCAGTCTTTGTTATGTTTTCCGACTACTCCATGTATGTTCAGGTGTACTTTTATGATCTGATGAGTGTTCAAACGGAGATCTGTGTCCTAGGGGAGATCTTGAACCATAGGGAGACCTCTGATCTAATGGTGACCTTGGGCCACTACCCGATGCTCTGTGGTCCATTTGCCAGTCTGAGTGGTACCTATAATCTCTAGGAGACTTATGATGGCTGTACTCTGAAGCTGAACGGTGATCTGAATATATCCTGTGGTCTGCATGGGAACGGTGATCCGAATGAGCCCGGCTTTCTTTCAGACTTCCTTCCAGGTTTGACCTGTGGTCTCTGCTCCTGTAGTCATCTAACTTTCTATGTTTACTGTCACTGTAGTATCTAAAAGTAGAAAATATTTTCATTAGTGTTACTGAGCACACATTAAAAGCCACAATAATGTCAGATGAACAGAGCTGCATTACAGAAATATTTCTGTGATTTCGCATTACTCAAAAAAAAGATGTTTTGATGCTTGCTACAAGCATACTACAAAACCAGGAAGGGAATTCTGAACAGATTTTAAAAGTGCTGAACTCACCTGCTGTCTTGTTTGTAGTGATCCCAGTCTCTGTGATCTTTTCCATTGCTGAAGGCTGAATAGGGCCTTTTCCTGGAGTCACTTTTCTTGTAAGCATCTCCCTGATGCCTGTCTTTATGATGATCATGGTATTGTGACAAATGTCTATCAGAAGAGTAACTGTCCCTGCTACTGTCATCATGGTTTGTATTCTCCTTGAGTCTTTCCACATCTGTTTAATAAGGCAGAGGTTACAAGTAGTCTCATAAAGTCTTTTCTTTACCTAATTCAAACAACACTTCTTCTACCAGTCAGATATAAAGCAGTATAAAATTGACACTGTAATTTGACAGAAACAAGTTCTAAATACTTAAAAGACAAATGCACTAATGCAAGTGAACTGAAAGACACCTCAGAAGTCAGAGGGAAGGCAAGCTTGAATGCAGATGTGTAGGACTTGGAAACTGAAATTTTAAACCTCTCCATTCAATCTGTGAAAGTAACTGTGATCCAAATGAGCAGTGAGTGGGGTGCCTTTAGTAGAGCAATATCAGACAGAATGATGGCAACTTCTCCTCTAAGAAGGGATGGCCTGAAGAAGTTGTAAAGATACAGCTTGCAAGTGAAAGGCTGTAAGTGGTATTTCTGAAATACATTATGTTGCTTGTTTAACATCTTTGGCAATATGTATGGTGGGATCAAAAAATTAAACCTGAAAATTGTTTCCAAATTGTCTGTAAAGGAAGGTGAAATAACCTGCTACTTAAACCAGTAAGTACCAGCTTCAGTCTGCACCCAGCTGTATTTCATCAACTACTGAAGTTTTGCCAATTAGCCTATCTCTAAGATATTAGCAGTGAGACCTGAAATGAAAAAAACATGAAGACATATCTAATGCAAGAATATACTTAAGGTTTCTTACCTGGATTTCTAATTATATGTGTATTGACATTGCTGCTAATATTCTGGTCATTGTGTTGCTGAAAAGAGACAAGTACAAAAACTCACTGCAACATCCCAAAGTTCATCTGAATTAATTAGAAAAATATCCTAACAAAAGAGACTACTGCAAACATAAATGCTACAGGGTATTTGTGTGTTCATTATAAAATCTAATAAAAGCATTATAATACTTCACGTGCTTGTATTTTTAGAAAAGGCTTGAAAAATATTACCTGAGACTCTTGACGTTTTTTGATTGCATGTTTATACAGCTTGTGCAGCTTTCTGGCATCAAATTCTGTAAACTTAGAGACAAAAATCCACAAATTTCTGAGGAAGAAGAAAAGAAGATATAATTCCTTTATACATTTCTCTTGTATTATGCATCAGAACATGGATTTAACTGAAATTATCTAAACAGCAGTACTTCAGCACACCAGAAACACTGTGAAATTTACACAGCACTGCCAAGCTGCACAGCAAAACCTACGTAGCTGTATTTGAAATATGTGAAAGATTAACTCCCTTAACATTTGTCACTATTTGATATTTATTGTAAATACTTCAGAATGCAAAATATATGGGAAGTAGCACTAATAACAACCATGTTTAGAGTGATTTGTGAAGCTGCTTAAAAATGTAGATACCCGTTTATGAATGTCTTCTGAAAGGTTGTTTGAATGAGTACTCACCACTCAGTACATAAAAATTTAAGTAAAAATACTTCCAAAATTGAAATCTCTTACAGTGTAAGACATACGACCTACAAGCCTCATTGCATGAAAATACCAGAGATTTTTTCCACAGATTTCCAAAACCTGGTCAAACCTTTGAAATGAAAGAAGAACTGTGAAAGTGGAACAAATCAAGTCTTTTGCTGTCAAGATGCCAAATCTCTAAAGCAGTAATTTCCTTCTACAGGCAACAGATCTGCATTATAGATTTTTTTTTTTTTTTACTCACATTTACATGTGGAATGCTTAAAAAGACAACAGTCTAGTGTTCAAAAGGACCTGAAGCGTGCAAGCTCAGGAAGCATGGCTCTTTTGCCAGAACACTGACATTTTGGTCTAGAGGTTTGCAGAAGTATACAGCCAGTAAATGGAATGCCTAATTATACTTGAATAACTCTATATCAACTAAGTAGCTTAACTACACTTGTTATCAAAGATAGCCGAAATAGGTATTTTATTAATCTACATGTAACACTGTCACACTATAAAGATGAATAGCTCTGAGTTTCTACTTCAACAAATGTAACATTTACCAAAATGTAAGATATGGATCTGTGTTTCATATCTCAGATCACCTTGACATTTTGAAGTAAAGCAAGTAAAACCAGCAGAAGCATTCTACAGAAGCAGAAGTTTCCAAGAAAAAGAAACACTTAACAGACTTCTGTATATGAAAGTGCAGGCTGTATTTTCAACCATAAAAATATTGAAGTGCATATTCTGATAAAAGTAACCCAAACTGCATCAAGAACTTAATGAAGAAGTTTACAAACTATTTTTTTCCTTATTTTTTTTCACCTCCTACAGAATGAAACTGATTTTTTAAATATATCTGAGTACATTATAATAAATGCAAGCATCAAGACATTGTTAACATGTAATTTAATTTTAGAGTATATTTTTAAAAGAATAAAGAATTATGCAACTCAAAATCATACAAAGCTCAATTTGCCTCAGGAATTTTAAAGGGTTTACTTTTAGTTTTAAGACAGGAGACGACTACCTACTGGACAAAATGCATTGCTATGCAGTATGAAAAAGCCAATCCATTAAAAATCACAACCATCTATAATCTTCTTTTTTATAGATTCCTATTTAAAACATCAGAAAGATACTAGAAAGGGAAAGTAAGAAATGAGACATGTAATTAAAACCAACTCGGCGAATAGAACGAATTTCAGATTTTTCTTTTTCAAGAGAAAACATGGAGAATAACTTACTTTCTCCACTGTTTGATTTGTTCAGGATTTGTGTACTCCTTTAGACATTCAGTAATGTGATCCCCAATTTTGATTAGACACTGTCTAGTGTGTTCCAGCTGCTCTCTTTCAGAAAGGCCCTTCTCTGGTCTATCCAGCTGTTTCAATGCTGCTTTGACAGGCCTCATTCTTTCTTTGCACTGTAAAATGGAAACAAGTAATGTATTATTTCAAAGGAAAAGCGAATTCTGAACTATGACTCACCCTTTACTGTGATACACATATACCCAGGCAAAGACAGTATTGTTACAAGCCAAATGAAACACAAGACTTGCTCACAGATCTTCAAAATCTTTTGCAGGTTTCATTTAGAAAAAAGTTGTATTTTGAATCCCCTGGAAATTTACTCCTCTATGAATGCATTAGATTATATAAAATACAGATATCAAGGATGTAAGAAATCACTAATTTAATATAAGGGATTTCCTGAGGGAAAGGACTCATTACAATTGGGATTTACAATCAAAACTTTCAGCACAAGCATATAGCACAAGACAAACTTTTTAGCATCTTGAAAGCTATACTAACTCAGCATCATCATTAACTATGAGCATTCACTACATTTCAAAAAGATACTTTCTGCAAATTAAACCTGGCATTCAGCAGGGGATCAATACTTATTCTCCAAGCAGGTTTTAAACCTCAGTCCTATTCAGATTCTAGAAGAACTTGTGCTATCAAGAGTAAAGCTAGTTTGGGTACCTAGATTAGTAACAACAGTGATGGCAATGAAGGCACATATCACATGCGAGTTCCTGAATTTTCACACTCTGATTCAGATGTTTTAATAATAAATCCAGATAAAATTAGTTAGCACTATTTAAATTGCAGACATTTGCTTAGAAATACCATCCAACTACAATAGCATGGTAAAGAGATGAAGAAATGAATATTTTCCTTGTCACAAAGAGCCAAATTAGTTAAGCCTGAATAACCCACTGTAGCAATTTACACTTGAAAGTGTAGTTAAATATGCTAAGTAGACTGCATTTGACCACAGCATAATGACAAACATACATTCCAGAAAAAAAAAAACCCTGGACAAACAAGTTTTTTTCTATACAGAGAACCAACCTAGAATTACTCTCAGGAAAAACAAAAGGAAGGATGCAGAAAAAAACAAAACAAAAAAACACCCAAAACCCAAAAAAACACCAAACAACAAACACAAGAACAAAACATATAAAAAGAAAAAAAAAAAAAACAACACAACAAAAAACCAAAAAAACAAACCAATCAACTACAGAAATAAAAATAAAGACAAACAAAAAAACCAACCCACATTGAAAAAAAAGAAACAGACAAGACAAATGAGCGTAATGGAATCAAGCTGAGTATCACCATTACCATGTAAGCATCTAGGGACAACCAGAGAAGATATTCCATTGCCAGCTCATCCCCCTAATTAATTAAGCAGCTGCACTGCTTATTGCACTAGACACAGCTTTGAGTTGTCCTTCAGAAGATGGTTTACTTTTAGAAGAGTGTACTGCTTAAATATAGAAGTGGTCAGAAAAATAGAACTGTACATGGAAATCAAGTGATCTTCTGCCACTCAGACACACAAATATATACACCTGAATCACTTGAGACATCCTGGAAATCACTGGTAAGTTACTTGAAGTGTTTAGAATAAAACCATACATAGACCAGGCACTACCATACTCAAGAGGATTGTTCTTGAATGTCACAACCAGCACCCGCAACAACCCCAATAAACCTGGCTGGCAAAACCAAACATCTGTTGAAATCTTGAATGACAAAACACCCACAGGAGAGTAGGTGCTCAAAGTAACTCATTTAATACCTTTCCAAAGGACCCAGCCAAGCTATAAAATTTATATAAGTTGTGGCTATGTCCCTTTTTTCCTCTAATATTGATTCTGTTCTTAGTCAGAACTAGTGATTAAACAAAATTATTTTGTTGTCAGAGACATTACTCCAGCAAGGTATTTCTGTGGCCCTTAGCGGTTGTTCCTTCCTGTGTCTACTAATTTAAGTCTGCAACACTTACGGAGGGAAATGCTGAAACTTAATTTCTTGTTAGCTTATAAAGAATAAAGGTGTACAAGGTAAAGCAAAGCCAGAGACTCTAGCAGCTGAGCTGAAGGTCACTGATGTCTACTCTTCAAAGAATAACTAACGAATTTACTCTTCAGGATATGCCTTTTAAAGTCTATGCTCTAAATCTATTCAGCAGAAAGATCAGTGCATAAATACTGAGTAAATACAGCAAACTGATGGAATGAAGATAAAAATTACTTTTGCCCAGTATCAGTAACATTCACTGATATGAGACTGCAGTAGCAAAAGAACACCTGTGTTACAGTGCCCAGTAACAGACCCAAGAATGCCAGAAATTGTCCTCATACAGACCTATAAGCAATAACTTATCAAATAGGGACTTACCACACTAAATGTTTTCTGATCTAGTTCTTCAGATTCTTCTGATATAGGAACTGGTTCACTAGTTGCTGTAATATGAACTGGAGTATCCAACAATGGAGTTTTTTTGTTTTTTTCTTTATTTTCAGATTTTACTTCATTTACCTAAGAACAAGATATAAAAATATCTTGAGTATATTTTATTTTGGCTCTGGAATTATCCTATAACATATGACAATCCCACAACTACTGCTGACATTCAATGACAGTACATTTTACTTTCCTTGTGGGATGGAAAAAGAGAATGGAAACTCAATAAAAGAGTTCTTGCACACACTTGTACTGTCAGACCAAATAAAACACTGTTATTGAAGACATAATTTCCCATTTCAAATGCCTGTCATCATGGTTTCAGGTAGCAAAAATAACACTTCAGATTACATAAAAGACTTCAATGAAATGACAACTGATAAGATCCAAAATACGTTTTCATCTCAGAATCACTCACATAAACCTAGTGGCCTTTTCTAGTGCTACACAAGATAAGTAAACCTAGTTACCTTCTCTTCCTTTACTTCTTTTTCTTTCTGTGTGGATTCTTTTACTTTGTTTTCTCTCTTTTCTTTAATATCTTTTTCTTTTAATTCTTTTTTATCCTCTTTTTCTTTTTTCTCCCTTTTCAAGTCCCTCTTATTTTCCTTTTCTTTTGTCTCTCTTTTTTCTTCAGCTTCCTTCTTTATACCAATATCTGGCTCAGGCTTTTCTTCATTTTCTTTTTCTGCTTTAATTTTTTTATGTGGATGTTTCACTGAAACAATCTCATCCTGCAATATGCAAGCATATATGTCACATCAACTGAGTTCCTATCTGTACAAAGTTTCGTAACTATCAGACTAAAACATATTTTTTATCTGTGCATATTTTTTTTTTTTTACGGACATAGACTTAACACCTACCAAGCAGAACTGAATGCAGTTTCAAAGATGAGAACTACTTGTTCACTTCCTTGATGTGACAATGCAAGTACTGATTTGGCAGCGGTAGTGGAGGTGAGAAATTAATGTCCATTTAACTTAGAATTCTGTCACTGTAAAAGGTAGTTAGGCTCTGAACAGCTAAAAACTATAAGGAAGCAAGTCTCACAAAACTGAGCTGATTGGTCGGGACACTCAAGTGATGCAGATGTTAAAAGACCTCTGTTCTAGTTAGCTTTGGTCCACAACTTTTTACCATTATTAAGCATTCACAGAAGTAACAGAGTCACAGCTTTCTTTTTTCCAGAGATGTTATTTTTACGAGGCTTAAAAAGAAAGCCTTAGTTATAGAGTAGTCTGATAGGGGTCAATTTAATTATCTGAAGGTGAACAAAGAATTGCTCAACTGGTCTTTGTAATGTCCACCTGTAAGGTCTGACAGGGAAACTCAAATCCTTTCAGACACAGAAAAATACTATAGCAACAAAAGTATTATGTACAGGAGCAAGAATCATTATGAATTTTGAATTTATTTGAGTACATGCTGGAAAGGCATATACAGGATCCATTGCAGAAAACCAGATTAAAGAATTCCCAGTACGTGATTCTGAACAAGTTACTTAGATTAAGTATCAAGTAATGAACCCAACCAGGACTTCAGTTATTTAGGCATCATGGAAACTTCCCCACAAAAATCCAATGACTTTGAAAGTTTCCTGAACATTCTAGCAGTTAAACAGTGAAGTTTTAAATTTTGCACAAAGTATGGCAGCTAAGTATCTAAAGCCAATGGTTTAGATGGTTGAAGCCCATTTTTGCATATACTCGAGTTCTCAGAGTTGCAATTGTTAGTCTGTGTCTGGAAATATTAGTGATGAATGTGTGTTATTAAATTTACAAAGGGGAACAGCATTCTGGGCACTTTCCCAAAATGTAACAAGTCAATCAACTGACTAGCAATGTCTACTCTTTTGAGTGGAGATGAAGTCAAACACTCATTTTTTAAGTAGTCTGAGCATTTAATTTAGTTTTACGATTCAGTTGCCCATGTTAATTTACTGAGAATGGGACAACATTTACAATTCTTAGTTTTATATTCCAGACAGATTACTGTATCTATAAACACAAGCCATTCTACGTTCAATTTATTTATTTCTTTCCCCCCAGCTTTACATTTTAATCTCCATAGCACAGTTTAAATACATACAGGAATGCTTTAGGTAAAAATTACTTCCTTTTTTTAAAAAAAAAAAAAATAGATGTATCATGGTTCTTCTAAGGCTGACTCAGTTTTAACTATGTATTCACCATGTCTTCTATGCATTTACTATGGCTACTGTGAGTTGACAATTACAATGACTTGTAATAGTTTAAAATGGTTATGCAAGACACTTCAATTTAGTTTATTTTAAACCAAGTATGAAGTATTTTAATGATACATATAGGTTTGCATTGGTTTATTTAAACTAGTATCAAACTCATAAAATTAGCTGTGACATGACCCCAAACCTTACTTAAATTATTTTATCTCTAGTAGTTACTGCTGTGTAATAAGTGTTAGAAGTAAAAAGATGCAACAAAAGTAGAGGCCTAAAGAAGTATCAGAAGTTACAGAACATTAAAAGGTTAAATAGTTAGCTAGATAGTCTTTCTGGATATTGAAAGCCATGACATACACAGAAGCTTTAACACGCAAGCTTTAACATGAAGTATCATCTATTCATGGTGCTCATTCTAATTGAGCTTGATGATTTTTTTCCCAAGCCTGAATAAAAAACTTTACCTGAAGAATCACTATCAGTTGTTTAACACATGTAACCCAATACTTTATGTGTTGCATCAAGTTTATTAGACCACAACATTTTTAAAAAATATTATTTGGAAAATTACTCTTATTAAGTTACTGGCTTATTGTCAAATTAAAATAAGACACAGTCTTCCATGTGCTTGCACTGATGCAACATTAGATATACTGGCCACAGAAAAATGATAAGTTTCAGGTGCTTCAAATTTATTAAGCCAAATAAAACATAACATAGAAATCAATCCTAGCATGAAGAACTAAACAGCCATCTTTACATTATGAAGATATTTACCTTGTTATCCTCATCATCATCTTCAGATTTTTCTGAGGGTTGTGGTGATGACTCACTTTTTATTTCTTCTTTGATTTTTGCAGCCTTCATCACCTTATTTTTCTTAGTTCTTGTTTTCCTTCTCTTTGAATTGCCCTGAATGCAAATTGGTCTCTTTAATATGTAACTGACACACATCTTTGCACCACAGTTGCAAGAATAAAAAATTTGTTTTTATATCATATAAAGTTTTCATTTAACTTGATTTCTTGCTACTCATGACCACCGCTTTTCTCAGAAAAGGAGAAAGAGCACAGTGCAACAGTGGAGAATACACAGAAAGAAGATATATAAATAGTAAGAGAAAAATTCAGTATGTGTCCTGGGTTCAGCAGTAGCAGTCATTTTTCTCCTTCTTAGTCGCTGCTGTAGTGTGGCGTTTTTGACTTTCAGCCTGAGAACAGCCCTGATAACACCAATGGTTTTAGTTGCTGTTTAGTAATGTTTAGTCTGACCAAAGACTTTGAGTCTCATGCTCTGCCAGGGAGGAGGGGAAGCCAGGAGGAAGCAGAGACAGGACACCTGACCCCAAACTAGCCAAAGGGGTATTCCGTACCACAGCATGTCATGCCCAGTATATAAACTGGGGGCAGTTACCCAGAAGGGAGATCACTGCTTGGTTGGGCTGGGTATTGGTCAGCGGGTTGTATTCTCTTCCCTTGTTATTTCCTTTATCATTATTATTATTGGTGGTAGCAGTAGTGATTTGTGTTATACCTTAGTTACTGGGCTGTTCTTATCTCAACCTGTGGGAGTTGTATTCTTTCGATTCTCCTCCAGATCCCTCTAGGAGCAGGGGGAGGAAGGGGAGGGCAGAGTGAGTGAACAGCTGCGTGGTTTCTGAGTGACAGGCTGGGCTTAAACCACGACAGTATGAAACTGCAATTAAATTCTTGAGTTAGTGTCATCACATGACACTATATATTACATATGATTTGTAATGCCGAGTAATACTACACAAAATGCAGAACTAATAAAGGGCCAGCTGAAATGCCCATAAACATATTATCTCACTAATGAATGCCAAATTTTACTTACTGCACCCGCAAGCCTCTGTGCTTCCTTTCTTGCAAGGTCTTTATTAAGTAACTTAATGAGGTAGTCTGCTCGCGTCTGTAACTGCTTCGCCTGAGGTTTCTTATCTGGATCATCAGGCAAAATCTGAGGAGAATAATGGCAGTATTACAGCTTTGAGTGCATATTTTCAGGTTTGAAAGATGCTACCCTGGGTCACATAGAACAGAAAAAGCTGCATAAAAGGTAGGAAACAATCCTCTTCGACTATGTCTGGCAAATATACCAGCATTTCTGAAGCAATGGAGAATTTTTTAAAGATTTCTCTCCAATCACACAGCCAATGCAGTCTTGGAAATTACCTCCCAGTTTAAAACAAACTCAGGAAACCAGCCTCAGATTCATTTCCACTCTGATAGTTTAATTAAGAATTTTATTATGAAATCTATTCAAGAAAGTTAGTTAAGAAATTCAACTCCTGTATCTACCATCAACAGAACTCTTGGCTTTTTCTCATTCATCTTCTAAACACAAAATTCACTACATGCTATTGCAGATGCCAAAAACATAAAATAGATGGTTTCAAAAAACAAATTAATGGAAGGCAGGAGCAGGAATCATTATTAAATGAATCTGGACACAACCCTGGCTCCTCAAATCCCAAACCCATAGGTTGTTGGCACAAAGTTTACCTCACCTCAGTCTTTCCCTCAATACCTGTTGCTCATTAGCGCTAAGGAGCTATTGTACTAATTTTAGTTCAGCTGTTCTTATGTTGTGAGTGAAAGACAGCTTCGAGTGAGGAACCTGGGGATTAAGCAAGGATGGGGAAACCAAATCAGATCTCTGGAAAAATCTCATTTCCAAAAGGTCAAGAACATAAAATGGACAAAACTAGAACAGTTAAAATAGAGAAGGAAAAGACTGAAAAAAATCATATGACAGCAGTCCAGCTACATGCATATATGTCAACACAACTGAGTGCAAGAAAGCATACTTAACCTGAACACGCAATACCTTAACATTTAACAGTATACCACAAGAAGAATACTAAGAAGTACAACTGATGTATAAAGCCTCTGTCATTTCAGTTATCATAAAATAAGTTCTTTCAAGGTTTGTTCTTAGTGGCAGTATTACCTAAACAAAAAAATCCTTGAGGGAATGTGGATGACATACCTTCTGTGTCAAACTGAGATCAGGATCCATTTTTATCATTTCCCAGCTGCCATAACCATACTCATAGATGCCTATCAATAGATTGGAATCATCTTCCTTACCCCAATCGATATCAAAATGAGCAGCCTTGGTGTGGCATGGGATGACATATCTAATAGAAATACATTAGACAGACAAGGGATTATTACTTCTGATGCTTAGCAAAGGGGAAAAGAACATATTAAAAGTGATCTAACTACGTTTACTTTCTCTGCTAAGATGCTGGTGTATTTAGGAGATTAACAAAAATATTTATTACTATATTTTCTTAATATTCCTATAAAATATTGAAATCAGCACTGAAACGTGCTTTAAAGCTGACCAAGACTAAAATGTGAAGAATAGACATCTGTCTGTGACCATGAGCTCTGTCACAGAATTGGCTAACCATGAACAAAAGCAAAATTCATCATCCAGTGTACCTGCTAACTAAGTGGATAGTTTAGGGATTGTGATACACAAGGAGGGAAGTAAAATGTTCAGAGAGTAGTAACAACTACTGTTGTCTCCTCAAGCAGAGATGACACATACAGCAGGTCCTCAGCAAGCCTGAATTCTAATTATTATTGGTAACTGAATACAGCTTCCAGTGAACACAACTGGGAAGCCAAAGCTGTTACTAGCTTCCACTGCAAGGGAAGAAGGAATGAAGGAAAGATGTGGAGCACATTAATGCTGCCAGTCCTTACAGGGAATGGAGGAAAATGCTGTCACAGTATGCTTTGAGTCAGTTACCCAAAACAAAGCTAGTAAACTTGAAAAACATTCAACATTACTACTTCCTAAAAAAAGAACCCCATAACCCCAAACGAAAAACAAACAAAACAAACCACACAAACCAAAACAATCAACCAAACACCCCCTCCCCAAAACCTAACACTCCCACCCCCCTCCCCAAACAATACCTTTTCCTTTCTTCTGGATCTGAAGGAATGGATTTGTGCAATGGTGCCAACTCTTCTTCATGAGATATGACTAGCTTTGCATTCACCTGCACTCCTGAGATTCGGAACGTCGGGCCTTTAACTTTCCCAAGTCTACCTCCTTAAAATAAATGACAATGCTATTAAAATATTTACCTTTATAAACACCATACAGAATGTAGTAAAGAAAGCAAGTAAGACTGATGCTATACCAGCAAACTTTCACTTATACCAAATGACCTTTTCTTAGCCAAATGCTTGAATTAAGCTTCAGAATCAAAAGGTCTTCCAAGTAACAAATTACTCTTCCATTTCACAGTAAAGCAAAAACATACTGCTGTCTCCAATGACAATTCACAGAGTAAAAGAAACTAAAAACGTCACCTTACTACAGCCCTTTTAAAAAATCACCCAGAATGCAAACATTTTTCTTTACATTTTTCCCCAACAAAATTGTTTTGTGTTATGATCAGAAAGCAAGAATAATTCAGACTTGACATTTTTTTATTGCCTCCTAAGCCCCCTGAGCACATTGTACCTGCTCTTTCTTGTCCGGATGAATTGTCCTTTAAAGCTTTAATGCATCCATTATGTACAAGCTCTCCCAAACGTCTAAGATCTATCTCTGATTTATCAACTAGCTCAGCATCTCTAGCTACAGCATCTAACCTGTAATAAAACAAACACATATTTTAGTATCTCTGAAATGTCAGGAACTGTGAATGATTCCTTCAGACTCTAAATCTAGAGAAATGATCATGTAAGTTATCAGTCACCCACTCTTGCTATCCTGCATACAATTTTGATCTAAGGAGGGGACAGAGAAAAAAAAAAAAAGGTGATTCAGGTATCAGGAGACAATATAACAAAAACTGTAAAGGACCCTAACCAGACAGTGTTGTAATACGTTACTGTGCATTTATTTTATAAACAAAAAAGGAATCGTTATATACAGTAAGTTCATACAGACAATAAATAAGGAAAGAAAGGAAGGGAAGTTCTTCTTCAAATATGGAATAAAGCAAGCTTAAAAATAAGACCTGACAATAAGAAAAAATGCAAAACTGACTTTGACAGTCACAGCAGATAAACTGACAGGCTTTCAACAGGCTATCAAACAGGACAGTTGAATGATTATCATCAATGAAGATTAAACAAGACAGAAGGTAAAGTATAAAAATAATAAATAGTCCTGCAAATTGAAAAGTTTATTGTGTGGCTCTTTGCACACATAACATAGGCAGAGAAGAGGAAGATATTAACCTAAACTTATGCTATACCCAAGTCAAAAGACTAGACACTTTATTTTCTCCTCTGCAGAAGATTTCTTGGTATATTGCTTGAATTTTTATGAGAACAAGATTCCAAGTTGCTACACACATAATAACTAAACAAGTTTACCTTTCGAGGGGGCCACCAAATTTCTTGTAACTCTTGATAAACCTAGTAACAGAAAATATTGCCCTTTAAAAATATGCTTAGCTAACTACATTAGTTACACAATTGTATTAATATGGTTATTAATCCTAGTATAATGCTATGTGGACAACGGAAAAAAAAAAATCATAAAGGCAGCTTAGTATACCCAGATAACCCCCCAGAAATTAGAATTTTAATGGTTTAAGAACTGATGTAAATAATCCAATAGTAAGTGCAATTTATTTCAGAAATTGCTTTATTAATTTCAGAAGACACAAGATTCAGCAGCTGGATGTATCTAATCATAAAAATGTAATGTGGATTTACAGTAAATGGACATTATGTTATGCCTTATACAGTAAAAGGAGCAATTTGCAACAGGTAATTTGAAGATTTTGGACAATATGACATTAAAAACCACACTCTCTGTAGCAATGTGTAAGTAACAGAATGAAACTGGAGTTACCTGGGATAGAACTGAAATAACATAAATAAAAATAATTTAAAAAAGAAAGAAAATTTCTGTAACAACCAAGGACTCAAATGCTAGTGCAAACACAAGATTAGCCTTTGGAAGAAGTACCAATTCAATGTATTGCTAGATGAAATGGAAAGGCAAAGAGAATCTTTATAAAGTTATTTTTCTAACCAAAAATACTTTGAAAGCTTTACAGCACTTCAGAGAAATATGCATACCTAAATTTCAGAAGCAAAACAACATTTCACAACCCCAAAAGAGTAGAACAAAATAATTCCCTCCTTCAACCCCAAAAGATATTTTAGCACCAAATATTGAAGGCATTTACTGTACAGGATTCAAGTAGGATTTTATATTTTTTTAGTTTAAAAAAGCATGGGAACACATTAATTCACCTAGTGTCATGAAATTCAAAAAGGAAACAAAATCCACTCAAATTTTTGTAGTTGTCACGAAAAAGATTTACATATTCTTTCAGCACTGCAGTAGATAAAATAATGGGAAGCATACTACTTTGCTGGTGTCTTAAAGGAAAAGCTTACCCATTGTAACAACCGTTTTTTGAAATCAAAGGTCTTTATGGGTTGCAGGAATTAAGAAATGTAAAACAATCAAAAATCTTTTCAAACCCAATTTTATCCCTTGTTAAAACGGGTTCAAGTTCTTTCTATTACAGTTAACTATGTCAGGACCACATAACATACAAGGTGAATTCTAAACGCTTAGAATAAAAAAATTTCAGAAGGCAGTCTATTCTTCCTGAATTTCTTTGTACTTTCAAGCACCATTATGTCTTGCCCCTTTAAATATTCATGTCCCCCCATATCTTACCGCCTGATCTCTGCATCACTAAATCCTTTAATATTTTCTCGAGGAATAGTTCGTGGTCTTCCACGCTTTTTTGGCCGTTTCCTTTCTGAGATGGAGTCACTATCAGATCCAGAGTATCTTCTACTCCTACTCCGCCTCCCTTCACTTCCATTAAAGCTGATCTGGAATGTCAGATTAAGTAGTTCAAAGCTACATTATTAACAAAAATAAGTAAAGTTTTATACAGTCTGTCAAAAATATGTGTCCAGAAAAGGAGGAAAAAAACCCCAAAACTAAAACCCAACAACCCCCAACAAACTAACTAAACCAACAGCAACATAAAAGTACAGGTCAGTCAGAACCAAGAGACACCTGTTTTGCGCAGTTTCTCATCCTTGGGAGCATGTAGATTTCTTCAAGTTCCTTTTGTCTTTCTTCCTCTTCTATTCTTCGCCGCTGGACTTCTGGAATGATTTCTTCCCAATTTCTTGAATTCCTTTCTGGTTCTAACTCAATATCATCTTCATCCATATTGGAAAAGTTGGCCACCTTGTATATCAGATTATATTTATTTTCAACAAACTGATACATGACTTTATTTGAAAAAGTTTAATCAACAAATATTTTAGGAAAACAAAGTTCTAGATGGTGCATTTTATGTACTTACATATTTGAAGTATGCTATTGTTGTATAGTATGTATAAAATTCATACATACAAAATACTTCATAAGACACTGTCTCTACTACAAGTATTTTTAATCATTTATGAAACAAACACAAGACTCGATGCAACATGGGCTAAGATAAGATGAGAATCTTTCTGGTCTTCTAAAAGTTGCCATTACCAATGCGTGATGAAACACCTTTCCGATAGCTGTAAGACTGCTTTTTAACTTTCTTCAAAATAGGGCTAACAGCATTTGAATGCCCAAGCTAATGTGAAACTACAATAATGCAAACCAAATCAAACAGTAATATATTGTAGAAACCAAAACACACTGTAAATGATTAATCAGTAGGAGAGCTATTTAATAATCTGCTGATGTAAACAAATACCTCCAGTTCTGATTTTTTTTGCACTCAGATTATAATATGTTTAACTGATAACACTTACAATACCTTGTTTTCAAGCTTACTTCAGGGCTGAACGCCATTTTGAGAAGTTATCAAACAAAAAAATGCAAACTTTATATTCTGCATTCCATGATATCAATGTGCTTAACAACAAAGTCAGTAAATAAAGCACAAAGCTACCTGGAATTCTGACCACACATTAATAAATACCTCGTATTTTATTAGCAAAATACAAAACGTATTTTGAAATTTGTATACTGATGGTTGGTACTCTGTATAGGTGAAAAAAATTTTATTAGAAAGAGATGCAGATTTGACTTACTGAGGCATCTATTTCTTAAGAATGAAGAGACAGGCACACAGAAGAAAGACAGTACTGTTTATATAGGACAGTGTAATATGCAGGAGGGAAAGAATAGACCAATACCTTGAACTGTGAAAGCAATTCATCTCCCACAGTTAATGGACCTGGTTCATTTTCCCGAGTTTCGGCCCTCTTCAAAATTTCATCTATATCCATTTCCTAAAAAAGAAGTTTCTCTTTACAACAAAGTAATTCATATATATTTTAAGCTATTATATTATCTATGTAGTCCAGAAACACTGCTTTACCTGGGGCTCCTGTTCTTCCCCTTCAGGTTCTTTAAAAAGTTCCTCAGCACCAAATTTCAAAATTGCAGATAGCTCTTCTTTATTAAAAGGTGTTGAGCTGAAATAAGGTATGTTTCAGGAAAAACATTTTATCTTTGTAACTTGAAAAAGTTCTTTATAATCATGAGTCAATTAAACTTTCTTTTTGGTGTTAAATAAAAACTATGTATGTTTTAATATATGTATGCATATAAAAGTCTACAAAGCCAATATACTTCACATCTTTACTTTTTAAACCTTATTTTGCCTTTAATTATACAAGTGAAGCCCCTTACATTTTTATTTACTTGTCAAATATACTTAATCATAAATTAGTATGGCAATAAATACAAATATACCTTGAAGGAGTAGAGCCAGTATGTAGTACAGTTTTCCCTGTAGTGTCCATTCTCTGAATTACTAGATGATCTAACACCATCTTTTTCTTGGCTCTTTCAAGAATATCTTCTTCTACTGATCCTTTTGTGACTAGCCGATAAATATTAACCTATGTATATTGTAAAAATGGTAAGCAATAAGAAGAAATCTCAGTCTTCACTACAAAACTTCTGAATTTGTTGACCGATTTCAAGTATGAATTACTAGGTTAATCATGTTACCACAGACTTTACATAATTAAAAAACAAAAAACCAAACAAAGGCAACAGAGAAATTAATTCTTAGACCTGCCTTTTTTAAGCTTCAGTGATTTGGCACAAGCATTTCCAAAAGCAAAACTGTCCCATTTCAAATTATTACTGTATGTCTTCTGCAAGAAAGAACCCTGAAGAGAACTAAGAAATATTTACACAAGGGAGATTTGCCTGGTGTAGCAGCTATTTACTAGAATGACATGACACCAATAAATGTGAGACAGGTAACACAAACTCTTCTCCCACCCATATTATCTCTCCATACATGGGAGACTAAAACAAAAAAAATAAAAAAAGGAGAAATTTAAATCAGCATTACTAACATTACATATACAGCGAGTATTATTCTCAAAAATACATGAAGACTGAATGCTGCTGACTAAGAGCAGTTAACTGTACAGAACCCTCCTTCAGGTTTGGATCTTAAAAGCTGAATATGCATACCTGTTTCTTTTGTCCAATTCTATGCGCTCTAGCCTGTGCTTGCAGATCATTCTGTGGATTCCAGTCAGAATCAAATATAACTACAGTGTCAGCAGATGCCAAGTTGATACCTAATCCTCCAGCTCTGGTAGATAGTAAAAAGCAGAAATCCTGAAATCATAAAATAAGAAATAGTTTTATATATAATAGTTGCAATATTCTTAAAGGAACCAGTATGACACTTCTTTATGCGGTCTGTGGCACAGACTGTAATATCATATATTACCAATTCCGTAACTGTTCTATAGTTAAAGCTCCTTTAAGTATAAACAAACACTGGTATCAATTTCTGAGTTCCTAACAGTTTAAAGGAAACAGCATCTTAGATGATGATGATCACTGACCAAAATATCCCAACCAACCAAAAGACTGGCCTAAAAGTACAAAAGCCCTACTATTAAAGCCTGTTGTGTTACAAAGTTCTGTTCACACAACCCCCTGCCCTAAAGCATGAAAGGCTAAGCAGCCATGACAGAACAGCTAAGATGCTTGACACAAAACTTGTTTAAGAGACAGGAAGCAAAAGTCATGTGCCAGGTTCAATGCTGTTCAAAGTATTCATGAACAGAATGAAAATGGGACAAGCAAGGAGGTGAAAAAGCCAGTAAATGATATACGATTACTCAGAGACAACTTTGAAGGACTGCAGAAGGATCTCGAGACGTGCAATAAAACAACACGAGAAATTCAAGATAACAGGTAAAACAGGTAAAAAAAAAAAAAAAATCCCAATTTTCAGTTCAGTTACAGGAAATAACAAGCCATTACACTCAAGAATGAGTCCTTAGAACTGTTACAGAAATTTCAATGTAGCCCTTAGCTCAGTAATGACTGAAAAACATACAGAATGCTCTGCATTTTTGGGAAAGAAATAAAATATAAAACTAAGAACACAATTTTGTTGCTGTATAAATGCATATTTGCCTCCATTTTTGAAATGTACAAAGTTCAAATTCCTTCAAATCTCAAAAAGATACAGTGTAACTGTAAAGATTTCAGAAAAGGCACTGATGTCTATGCTGGAAATCTGAAACAGAACTAACTTCTGTATTTTAACAAATGTCTGAAGTTCAGTTTACAGAGTTAAGTCATTCTCCCTCCATTACAGCGGAAACAAGCTCAAGCAGCAAAACTGGCAAATGCTATGGTTCAATTACTGATTTAATTAAAGAAAAAAGAACAACCTTCACTTCCCCAAATCTGTCACTGTGGGACAAAAAATTTAAGCTGATCAAAGGTATGGAATGGCTTGCATATCAGGAACTAATGCAAAGAAGAATCTGTGACAAGACACCTATATATTCACAGGTTACTCACAAGGAATATCTAGAAATCTGTTCTTTAGTATTTCTTCTAGGGCAAGTTAAGCAGGTAGCAACAAATGAGGAAAACAGAACCGACATTTGAAAAGGTTACAGACGGCTGTTCATGCAAGAATATATACAAAAGAATACAGTTCTGCCCACTGCCAATGGATGTTTTGATGCTAACTGCTTTAGGTTCAAAGTTCTTGTAAACACTGTTGGTTTAAGTTCAAAGCAGAGGTTGAATTTCTGTAGCATTTATATAGTAATTAGAATTATGTTGATAAAGAGCTTTATAAAAAAACAAATCATGAAAATTATATTTATTGAATGATGTAGTAATGTGTTTTTCACTTAACCTCAGAGTAAAAAATTAGCAGATGTAAACCTTATAGTCTAGGCAATAACAATGAATTTTCAACAATACTGATATATTCCCCACTTTCCTCAGTTTCTATTTTTGTGCAATATTTTTCTGTATTTCTCAGGAAAAATTAAAACAGATTACTTAGGAAAAAAATACCATACCTCTGAACCGTCTGCATTAAAATGATCCAGTGCTTGTTTCCTCAATTCCCCTTTTATTGATCCATCAAGTCTCTAAAGAGATTGAATGCTACAGTTAAAAACTAATTCTTATACTATATTCAAAATCAGAGAACCCCAAATTCTCAAATGCCAAACCTGTTATGTGAAAAAGAAAGCCTGTGATGCATCAATTCTTGTATTTTTTTTAATGCATCTATTCAATATCGAATTATTACTTAGCATATGGCAATTATCAGATTTTATCAAAAGAGAACATATTTTCTTGTGTCTTTTCTTAAGCAAAGTGATACAGATCATATTCACAAAACAGATGAGGTTGGAAGGGACTTCTGGAGATGATATTGTCTAATTCCCCAACTTAACTGGGGACAGCAAAAGCAGGTTGCCCAGCATCATGTCTAGGTGGCTTCTGAATGTCATAGTGCTCATATCATCTGAACAAGTTGTCATCCTCAGATAAAGAGAAGATTTTTCTAATATTTAAAATCAAAGCTTCTTGGCTACTACCACCAAGATTCTTACTTGAAAGGGAAACTGACGATACTTCAGATACTCTGCTAGGATGTCCAGCATCCTCACCATCTGTGAGAAAATCAGAACTCTGTTGCCACGTTCTCGCAGACGAATCAGTAGCTTGTCAAGAAGGATTAGTTTCCCACTGCTACGTATTAAATGCTACGAAATCCAAGAAATACATATTAAGAAATAAGTTCATCTCAGCATTAATATACACAGCAGTTGATTAGACATTCAAGGTTTTCTTTTTCTTCTAGTGGTGAGGGAAGAAAAAAGGGGCAAAAAAGGCAAAATCTGACATTTCTGAAGAATTTCATAATTTAACATGTGCATATAATATGTAATCTCCTAGAACTAAAATTTTACTCTGATTTTAGTTGATTCTAACTGAAATCAACAGGATTACTAATTCACAAAAGTGAAATGTTCAGTTCCCTTTTAAAGTCACATCTTGACATCTCATCAAAAGATGAAGTAAATATATGGGCTTAAAAATGTAAGTAGTTACAATGTAGACCCAAATTCTTTTCTGCAAAGTAAAAATTCAAACTGGTAACCAGTGAAATCTAAGCCTGAGAAAAAAAACCAACCCCAAACTATCTTGGTACTATTTTCTCTTCACCTTACATCTTTTGAAAAGGAACAGGTACTGCTGCATATTTCTCTAAGTATTTTAAACAAAACCTATCAATCAAGTTTCTCTTTATCACAAGATAAAGTGAGAAGAATCTTATGCATGGTGCCTAATACTATAACCCATCTAAAGCTTGTTAAACATTCTCAGAACAGAAACTCAAGCAAACGTGAAATTTAACGTTCAAAACGTAATGTGAAGATGCTTGGGACAGAAGTTTGGGGAATGTTCAATTTAGTCAGGTGCTTTTACTCTTCATGCCAAAAGGGAGAAGAATATTTGTCATTGCATAAACTAGTAGCTTTAGAAAAGTATTTATGAACTTGAAAAAATACAGGAAAAGTCTTTAGAAATATCTATGTTGGTATACACTGCATCAATAACAACAGTCTTCTTATCTGTGGCTCAACAGATAATCCTCAACAGATTTAGTGTAAGTATTAACCTTAAAAAAACAGAGGAAACTGCATACCATCTTTGGTAGTGATGGTAACTGGTTTTATCTGTTACAACAACAGTTCTATCTGTTAAAAAAAGTAGCAAAATCAGATGGAGCTTTTGATGCTCATTACTACCATTTCCTCTCACTTTGGTTGTTTGCAAGCATACAGAAAACAGTATTTGACTACCAAAAAAGCTTCAAAATATTCTGTAGATCAGTTCCTCCTATCACATAGATTGGTGGTATAGCACTGCCAGTCAAATACATTTCCACTCACATTATATTTACCCTCTTAGCTGTTTTATTTTACTTAGGTATACTTATTTTGCATGAAAATACACACCCTGTTTCAAACTATTTCCTTTTTACTTTGTAATTAAAATTGGGACTATTTAGTCAATTATGTGTCAATTACTCATTTCTAATTAAGAAACAAGAATCAATTCGATTACCTGTAAAATACAGGATGCATGTTTTCCACAGAACCTGTCATTTCTTAATCTACTTCACTTAGAACCATAAAACTGTGTAAATGTTACAGATGTAAAAGAGAACTTTTATATATATATATATATATATAAAATTAAAGTGTAATTACCTGTAAAGCCTCCTGTTTATTATAAAATTCATTATCATCTGGTGGTTTAATGAGGTAGCAATGGTTACAACACTTCTTGAGTTCCATCATGATGTTCAAAAAGCCTGAGGTACTGCCTTTTGAACCTTTACTGAGGGCTTTATAATTTCTTGTTAAAATCCACCTATAGTGTAAGATGTACAGTGTAAGTGATTTCTAATCATATGTGAAAGCAAGAGAGATGTAAGCTCTCACAATATAATCAAGCCACAGAAAAAAGCAGATCCGCCCCAAAATGTACAATCATCCCAAACAAGCGCTACATGACATCAGACCAGTGTAATTCTTGAGCCTTTGCTTCAAGAATTTTATTGCTGTGAAACCCTAGAAGCCTGAAGTTCAAACTGCATCATAAAAACTATGATATTTCAGTAAATTGCTTGTAGACATATCACTGAAAGAGCTCAACTTAAAAAGTGTTGTTACTTGTAATATTGCTTCTGTAATGCACTCATTTCCATCCTCAGAATTTGCTCAACTTTAGCAGGTAAAGACTTTTCTACATCTTTTTTAACTCTCCTCAGCAGAAATGGTTCAAGTTCTTTATGAAGACTTGCATAACCATACTCTCTCCCTTTGCCATGCTCCTCTTCAAAATCTTCCCAGGAAGAAAACCTTCAACAAAACAAAGAATGAACAAAAAACATGGACATGCTGTGAATGACCTGAAGGAGCAAAATTCAAGAAGTAAGAAAACACAAACACAGAATGTGTTAAACACAACATAAGAGTGCACACACACATGTGGATTTCTTTCCTTCTGTTTAATTTAGCCAATTTCTGAATTTACATCTGACAAGAAATTCCAAATACTTTGCCTATAAATAAAGGAATTTTTTTAAAAAAACCCAAACATTTACAGAATTAAATTTTAACTTCCCCAGTGGAAATGCAACATATCTCTTCTTCTGCAAGGATACTTCCCTAGATGGTTGCAGAAATCCCGTTATTATACATTTATCAAGAGAAGCATAAAGAATCCCAGCTGCATAGCTGGAGAGTGTGCAAGAGAACAAGAGAATTTAATGTATATTTTGCAGCTTCTGTTGTCTATCTAAAACATAACTGTCCTCTATGCTACAGACTAGGAGAACAGACTTCACCGTCAAATGAAGAATGGGTACTAGACCATATTGGCTCTGCTTGTAAGGTTCTGAAGCAGTAGGTATAATCCATAGCTCACAGTAAATAGCACTATGATCCTGGCATTTACAGTACACCTGGCAGGAACATGTGCTTTTACACGTGAGCTATAATTTCTCTGAGGTATAAACAAGAGTACAAAGTAAGGTCAACACAGTAAGCTCACAGTATGCAAACCATACAGGAAAACCAGCTATGTAACTGAACTGTATTGCAAATCTTTGTATGAGCTTGTTTTCATTGAGAGTACTAACACAGACAAGGTTCCATTGTATTTTCTCAGAGTAAATTTCCCCATACTGTTTTTCTCTTAGGCTAAGATGAAGCCTTTTTTCCCGGTCTTCACCCATGCATTGATCATTGTGATACACTAATGTCTGTGGATTGTTAAAATGAAAAAAGGTGACAACTGTTACCAGTGTTGTTTCATGAAAACTTATTATGCATCTGCTTTGATATAATACATTTAAATTATCTTTCAGTATGATTCTCTATCAATTCTCAATTCACTATACTATTTCACAGTAACAACCTTGACCAAAAAATGTTAAAAAGACTCATGTAAAATTCTCTTACTTTTCTGGCATGATGAAGTGCAACAAAGACCAAAGCTCTTTCAGGGAGTTTTGTAAAGGGGTTCCAGTAATAAGAAGACGATGGTTAGACTTAAAGTCTATCAAAGTTTTATACAGAAGAGAGTCGTCATTTTTTAAACGATGAGCTTCATCAACTCCTATGAACGCCCAATTCAGACCACCAAGGAATGACTTTAAAAAAATGGATGAAAGGGGACATGTTATACAAACACACATTGCATAATTCAAGTTTAAAAGGAACAAAATGGCCAGAAACCTGACCCACGCTAATTTTACATGACAGAAAAAAATCACTATTGACCTCTTCTTCCCAGCATGTACAAATGAAGTAAAAATGTTCTGTTTCTTGACTATCTATAAAAATCTCCATATATTGTTAGGACTAACAGTAACTCTGTGTGTTACCATTATGGAGACAGTATTAATACAGGTATACATACTATTGTATGCACAATAACAAAGGAAAAGCTATATGGAATTTCAGAGCTCTGAATCATGTCTGGGGTTAGGCTCTTTTTCAGCTCCTTGATGGCAGTCTGCAAAATAGAGCTATTGAAGATGGGAGATTATTACAGAATGCAAGTCCCAAGCACACTAAATTAAAAAAAGTGTTACCCACTTAACAAAATAGAAAAAGACTGAAAGCCTCACCACAGACATAGAAAATCAGGATGTGTTAAGCCCACCCCCACCAACAAACCATGCACAAAAAAAATCCCAAAACTCCAACCATGCACTGTCATAGCTCAAAAAGCAAAAGCTATCAGTCTCCACAAATGCAAGGGCCCACAACTCAAATACATGTAAGTCTAAAGAGAGTTCTACAATGGAGGAATTATTTTTATATCACTGAAGAAATGTGATTACCTTATCCTTAAGCAAGATTTCATATGTTGTTAGAAGTATGTTAAATTTTAATCGTTTGGTCTGTGGATGCATCCATTCATGAGTTCTTATCTACACACACAAACAAACAAAAAAAAAAACAAAAACCAAACCTAAAGTGAACTATAAGCTAGAGAAAAAAGATCTGTTGACTAGGATGAATTTATGTACAGCAGTAAAGAAGCAAAACACATTGACACATGCAAACCTGAACTTCCAACCTAGGTACTCCAAAAATATTTTGTTTAAACTTCAGAATAAAGAGCAAAGAACTTTTACAAAACATTTTTTACTTTAATGGATAAGATCAGTTACATTCAGAAGACACATCAAAGAAAACAAACCAATCACATTTCAAGAAAATAAATTAAGATCATGATGGGCTTGCTTTCATGTATTTATTTTTACTACAGTCATGTAAATAATCATGTGGCAGAAAATAATTTGGTCTTGCATTTGAAAACAAATTTTTTAATCCTGTTCACTGTTAAGAAGGAAGGAAATCTTTCATACACATTTATATCAGATCAAATTTAAGTTTTCCATTTGCATCTTAAACACACATTGTTTCAGTAACTATTGGCTCAGTCCTACCCAAAATACTGAGATTAGCACAGGATAGGAATATGAAGTGAGTCTTGTTTATCTACCAGCCCTTCCACTGACAAAGAGAAATACTCACCATATTTCTGCTAGTTATATCTCCCAAGTAAACTACAGCATTCATCTGAGGAGCCCAAGTTTGAATCTCTCTTTGCCAAGATGTCAAGGTAGAAAGAGGCACGACCAGCAGGAAAGGCCCATACAATTGATGTTCATGAAACAGGTAGTTCAGAAAAGAAATTGTTTGTATTGTTTTACCCAGACCCATTTCATCCGCAAGAATACAGCTATTCCCTCTAAAAAAAAAAAAAAAAAAAAAAAAAA
>NDXB01009640.1:124765-137722 GCA_002631895.1 Agapornis roseicollis
AAAAAAAAAAAAAAAAAAAAAAAATTATATATATATATATATATGTATATAAAAAATCGGGGGTAGGAGGGAAGTGGTATAGAGAAGGGAAGGAATTGGACAAGAAATTATTACCCTTTCAGCATAAAACCCACTCATACAAGTTTAAAATTTTCCAATTATATATCTTGACGTTTATTTCCATAACACCAATTAAATATCTGACGTCTTTTCCCATAACACCAATTTCCATCCTCCCTTAATACTTTTATTTAAAAAATTAATAAAAATTTTGCAAGCACTCCTTTATGAGTCTAATTTAAAAGTATAATGCTAATGTTGACATGTCAGAACAGTTGCTTTGGTTTTTCTGGTATTACTGTTTTAGGTTGGTTTGAGCTTATTATATGAAACCCTTCACCTTCCAAAGGAAAAAAAAAAACAAACCACAAAATAAATCAAAACAGAAAATCAATTTAAGCTTTACAAAAGCCTACAATTTACTAACAGAAAAACTCATTTCAGGCTACACTTACTTGCACCATGAGTGAGCAAGCCAATTCAATCCATTTAACTGATAATCTCTTAACTCCAAACTTTCATGTCCCCCAATGTATGATGGCTGCTTCTTCAGTGCAACAAACCTTGGCCTCTGTTTTAGAACCTGTCAAAAGCAAACTGATCATCAGTCCTACTATTGACTAAAGCTGCCAAAATGTCTTCCTACAGGAAAAAAACAGTAGTAGAGATCTACTGGGTCACTAAGTTTAGTCTTCATCCCTTGATAAAAACTAGGCCATCTAAAAACACAATCTGCAACTTGAAATCAGTTTGATAGCTAATCTTGAATTTCACAATGGCAATCACATTAATTCACTCAAAATTTACTTTTAGAACAAAATACAATACTACACAAGCCCATCTTTGAATGCCAGCAAAAATGCAGTGACCTGTATCTACAAAAAACTACTCTTAGTAGTGATATATTCTATATACTTTAGTATATATTATTGCTATTCTGAAAAACCTTCAAAAATATTTCATAATATGTATCTTATCTCTGGATTCATAGAAAGTTTTCTCATATTTACTAATCACAATTGGTGTGGTGGTTTGAACCTGGCAGGCAGCTAAGCCACCACCCAGCTGCTTACTCACTCTCCACTCTAGTGGGACCAGTGAGATAACTGAAAGGGCAAAAGTAAAAAAACTTGTGATCAAAATAGAGAGTTTACTGGGTGAAGGTGAAAAAACACCCAACCGACCAAACCAAAAACTCCTAACTGAAAAAAAAATCCACAAGCAACAGAATGGGAGGCATCCATTAACGCACCAGCAGCCTGATGATCAACATGTCTCCCAAAATCAGACACCTTTGAACCCCTGCTCAGCCCACCCAGTTTTATTACCACATTAAATGTCATGGAATATCATTTTGGCCAGTTAGGTCAGTTGTATTGTCTGTGTTCCCTCCTAGACAATTGCCCACCCTCAGACTACTCACAGCAGGAAGGACACAGCAAGGAACAGATAAGGCCTTGACACTGTCCAAGCTCTGCTCAGCAATAGCCAAAACACTGATTGTGTTATCAACACTGTTGAGGTCACAAATCTAAAACAGGTCATACAAGCTACTACGAAGATAACTGACTCCATCCCAGCAAGGCCCAGTACTATAAAACTATAAAACCACTGCAAATTACATACCTTACAATCCTTAAAGGGAGTCGTCTTGGACTGATTTCTGCTAAAGTACTCATCAATGCGTGCCTGAAACTTTTTGGCAATGAGAGCACCATCTTCCCAGCTACATTCTGAATAGGGCAGACCCTGCCATTTACAATAGTAGTCTGGATAACCAGCTGCTGATTTCTGATTTGAATGAGCTGCAGAAATTCATCAGAGCAACCTGATCAGTATTTTACTTCTTTATCTTATGAAAACACTCATTTTAGGTAATAAGACAACATAAGCTAGTTTCATAACACAGACAGTATGATAACTTTTCTCTTTACCTGAAGTTTCGTTTTGGATTAAAAAGTAAGCGATACTCGTATACCAAATTTCTTAATTACACATGCAACATATAAGCAGTGAACATACAGAATATTCTCAACACTGTTTTCTGTTCACAAGTTTGCAACATACCAATTATTCTTTCCACTATCTGATATTGTTTATGTAGATCATCTGTAAGCTCTTGCTGGCAGTTGTAATATTCCACATCTTCTGGAGAAGCATTTTTCAGCCTGTAATGGGAATTAATTTCCAAAGCTTATTACACTGTATAGTTCTAAAGCTAAGAAAATTTGGCAGCTCTAGAGCTCTGATATAAGCATCATATGAATGTTGCTTATAAAGATTCTTTGAAGCTTTCCCTTTCAAAACTTAGAAATTCCAACTATAAAAACTGCTGCATCTGACCTAGGTCATCATTAACAACTGAGTATGCTTACTGAGAGACACAACTACTACAGCTACAGGTGTTACCAATCACACAGCTAATTCAGAACACCTATTCTCAACAATCAGTAGAGTATTTCACAGAGTATTTTAATGAAGAGTAGAGAGTACTCTCCATTAAAATTTTAATTCTCCATTTTAATGGAAAAGTACAGAGTGTTTTTACATAATTTTAATATTCACTGTGGCTCAACTCTGCATGAATCAATCTTTTGATTATGTTTCTAAAATCCCACCAGTATTTTCTGATTAAACATATTAATACAACTCAACACCAAAAAGGAAACATTAAAATGTATGGATTTCTTAAGATTTTTGTTCTTAGGCTTGAACTTCAGGTTTGAACCAAGAAAACTCAATTCTTCAAAGCAATCTGAAACAGCTAATGTACCAAGTTCCTGAAGAACTCTGATCAAAGTATAATGACAAAATTAGTAAAAGGTACCATGTATTATTTTTAAACACTACCCACCTTGTTAAAACTGCATTTATAACATATATACACTAAAATCAGGTTCAGGGAATTGTCTTAAAGTAACATGTTATGAAGGCTTCAGCTTTTTAGGATTCTGTCTTTCTATTGCACAGACACTTAGAATTATTCCCTCAGAAAGAGGGAACAGGTCTCAGAAACACAATAAAACATCTACATTGTTACAAAAGAAGTACTGAGGAAGCCTATATAAAAATATTCACCATCGTTTTGTTTCCTGATCCTTTTTTTTATAGTTGTCCAGTTTCTTCATTCCTTTAACATTTTGTTGCTTCAGTGTTTCTTCAGTTTCCCAAGTGTTATGGATGTGTGACCAACCTTTCCATTTAATAAGATACTGTATTTCTCCTGGCTCTTTTGACTTTTCAAACCCAGCATTTGGGTCACCATCTGCCTCAATTGCATAGATGGTGGTTGCAGCACCTGTGGCTGAGAAAGAAACATCTTAAGACTTAAGTGTGCATTCTGATAATTTCTTACTGGTTAAGTTTAGTGTAGAAAGCAGTTAGTGATACTTTTAGATGAGTATACAGATGACTAGTGTCTACAGTTCTCATGTCATTACTCTTATTTGAAGAATTATGAGGCAGATATGTAAACAGATGGAAAAGTACTCAAAAGAGAATCAACAGCAAACAAAACTTCTGCATTTAACCTATAGTATCTTTGCTTTACTTATCAGAATTTTCTTTGTATTCTCAGTCTTTACAGTGATCACCAGGGAACACTCTACTAATGCTGCTTGTCATCTTCTGTTGTATTAGGCTCATCTCTGAGCATACAAAAGATATCCAACATCATACCTGGTCAGTCTTGAGACACCAATAATGTACTACTAGGGGATACTATAAACTTGTTGCTTTCTAAACTTGTCTGCTTTGTCTGCCTTTGTTTTCTTACCTGGGAAAGCTTGTAATTAAGTACAGGCTATATAACAGCTAAAGATTACTAGTGGCAGCAAACAGGCCTACTTCTGTGAGGACAGACAGGTAAGGAAATGAGCCCAGCAAGCCACAGGTCCAAATAAAGCCACAGAGAGTGACATCAACAAAAGACAGCACAAGCAGCAACATCATCAAGGCAGGAAGAATATAAGAAGCTCTGACCACAGCAATAACATTATTCACTGGAGCAATATACACTATAATTCAGGACAGAATGGGATAAGAAAACTGAGAGGAAGAAGAGTGCAAGTTCTGAGACAGGTCAGAAACTTTAGAGATGGAGTATAACTAATGGAGAAATGCAACTCTGAAGTGCAAGGGCCCCAGGGTTTGGGTGCTGGGTTTTTTTTTACTTGGTTTTATAACTTGAATCCTAATTTGCAGATTCAGAACACTTACGCAGAGCTGCTAGACACTGCATCACATTACTACTGGAAATATGAAAGCTTACTAATATTTACAAAATACTTTTAAGAGTTCATATGTAAGTGTGCTTCTGAAATTTTAGATGCATTTTGTAGGCATTCCACACATTGCACTGTATTAAGACAATTTGTACAGCAATAACCAAAATCATAACCTCAGTTGTTTAGCCTTGCCAGCACCATCTTTCAAGATTCAAGTTCTTAGTCAGCTCTTGAACTTTCTCCACTCCACTGTATATAATTTATACTTATCAAGTATCACTAAACTGTAAAAACAGTGGCATAACAGTATGGTATGCATTTATGCTATCTGGAGCTATATTCTACTTCATTTTTGTTCTCTACTTAGGTAGAAAACTCTACATTTTACTTTGCAACACTTAAGAGGAACTTTAAAAAGGCACATCCTTATGAATATGAGACAAAACAAGATGACTTTTTGATAACTTTAAAATTATAGCTGAAGCTGAACCACAGCATACTCCAGGATCTTAAGGACATCAGCAAAAAACCAAAAAAAAAAAAACCAAACCAAACAAAAAAAAAAAAAAAAAACACCCCAACAAAAAAAACAATTATAGGTGTGGGAAAGAGTTAAATTCCTGTCTTGCAACAACTAGGAAGCAAGTTANAAAACCAAGCCAAGCAAATAAAAAAAAAAAAAATCCACCGCCCCAAAAATCCCCAAACAAAAAACCCCAAACAACAACAATAACAAAAAGAAAAATACCTCCTTTTCGTCCAAGGCGACTATCCATGAACTTTTCTATAGTTTCAAATTCATCTTCTTCAGTTTGTGGGACATCTTCTCCACAAACTTCCAGTAAATCATCAGAATCTGTCTTAGTTTCTTCAGCTTCTTTGTAACTTATGTTGACTGTTGCCTGGCGACGAGATCCTCTCTTATCATAATCATCATCATCATCATCCTCTTCCTCCTCCTCATCCTCCGATGAATCAAGTTGCCTCTTTTTTGGTCCTGCACTCTTCTTCCCATTTTTTGGCTTAATTCTGGAATATAATGACACAACAGGAACAACTATAAATCTTCTGTATTGCTCCCTGAATACATAGTTAATGAAAGCTAAGTTACTCCACTTTCAGTTACAACAGACAAGAAAAGGAATTCCCTAGAAAGCAGTATATTAGCAATGCTTTTAAAAACACTCTTTTTTAATAAGCATTAGTGTCTTTATTTGAAAATATAGCAGCAGTATATAATTAAACTTATTAGAAACAGTACCAAAGTATCCAAATGAATGATTTCTTACCTGCTTGGAGGTTTCCGGCTTTTGACCTTGTTTTTTGGCTCATAGTCAGACTCACTCTCTTCACAACTGCTTTTCTCCCTATCTTCCTCTGATTCAGAATCGGAACCAGTTCCTGATACTGACCCTGACCCTGACATTTGCCAGTCTTCACTGTACATATTGAAAGACAAAAAAGTAACTTTTTTTTACATCAGGGATTCATTCATAGGGTATCTGCTGTAATTTCAACACTCTTCACAGAAATAAAAATCTTTTAACAGTTATTTCAGCTGATAAGACAGAAAATTGTGATCACTGAATAATTGTCATCAACAAATAACAGATAAGTAAAAATGCCCAATGGCTTCAAAGGGAGTTGGACTAAGTTTTCTATTACTAAGAGGTAGATTTAAAACCCAAAACAAAAAATCTGGACCTCTAAATAAATTTCAGCATGAAGAAATTAATTAACATGGTATTAAGAAACCAAAACACTTAATAAGTTTAACTGGAAAGATATATGTTTATCAGTACTACCATTTCTATATACTAGCAACCCTGAGGGGATTCATGAACTGGGAGAAGAGGAATGATAAAACAGTTAAATTTATACACATCATGCATAAAAAACGCAGGTCAGTGCCTCTCACTGCCACAACAATATGTAATCCTTTTCACATCCTTTTTGATCTACCACTTAAAATGAGCTTATTTTCAGTTAAAATTCTTTGCTAATCAATGAAGTTAATTACTATCAGAACTACAATAACCTTTAAACATGTCCAAGGAAAAAAATTAGAAAACCAACTACCTAAAAAAACAGGCAAAAAGAATTTGGCATTAACTAAGATTCTAAACTAAATTTGTTGTGAGACAACCTATTTAAGCAGTTTCACATTTCTACAAGAATATTTAGAGAGGGCCTTCAGCTCAAAACCAAATTGCAACAATATTTTTAAAATAACAGCATTGATGAATATTTCTGAACACCACTGCACTTGTTCACTCAAAAATACCAGAAAGATGTACCTTTTAGAGTTTATTTTAAATATTCCAAAGGATTTATCAAAATTTGAAATGCAACATCAAGAAGAACTAGAAAGGGAACTTACACATTTCAATTGTGGAAAAATGAAGAATGAATTACGAGCATATGTCACTATGACAAAAAAGAAAAAAGGACTCAGAAAATATCTTACTCTTTATGTTTTCTCTTCTTGGTTTCACTGGAAGAGTCATCTGCAGAATCCTCACTACTTGAAGAGTCCTGCAGGTGAAGCAAAAGTAACCACACCAATTTATCATTACAAAATTAATGAAGTATTTCTAACATAATTAAACAACAAATCAGTTCCCATTTTCACATTTGAGGCATATTATTCAGGTTTACCCTCTTCATTCCTCACAATGTAGCTGTTTATACAGAATGAGATAAAGACTACTACTGTTTTTCTATTTATCCATATATGAATACATTGTGCCAGCACAGCTCTAGGGAAATCAAAAAAGAAACCCTGTTTTAAAAACGTCTTTCAGAAAGAGAATACTGAAATACTGTTTTAATAACAGGTGACTAACTTCTGTGTTTAAGTTTTAATGATAACTTGCTAAACCAGAAAAAAAAACCCACAAAACAAACCAAATTAATGTAACTACATTGCATAGTTTTTGTAATACAGGAGAAAGAGACTGCTTCGTAAGTAAATTCCACTTCATAATCACTAGTGTCTTTAAAAGATGTTCCACTTGCACAGAGTCAATGTTTCTTTAGTCTATGATTTAGATTTTAAAATACCAGTAATACAGGAATAATTCTTAAAATACAACCATTCTTTTGTAGTAACTTGTTACAAAATTTGTCAAAACACAGGTTTTTTTACTCCATAACAGCAGCATCTACCGTTATAAAGAATGAAATTGAAAAAAAAAATCTAAAAATTCTATCATTTTTAACTGTTTTCACAAAACTCAAGAAGCAAAAAAATACAATGCAGGCCTGCATGCTTGAAAATTTTCACCACGTATTACAGAGTACCTACATCTAAAAATACTCCATAATTAAGGCTTCTATAATTTTTGCACAATTAACTTGAAAACAAGTAACTAGAGATATTTATACTTTTCTTTATAAAATCATCAGTTATTTAAATGTTACTTTTATAGGCTAAACCCAGACTTTTACACAGGTAAGGGAATATAACTTGACTTTATTTGATTTTATTCTAACTTATATTTTAAAAATCTAAATTATGTTATTCACCTCTTCTGAACCACTGTCTGACGAGGCTGCCTTTTGTTGTTGCTGTTGCTTCTTGAGTACTGCTGACCTTTGCACCGCAAGTATACTTGGACTAGACTTCCAAAACTGAACAGGAATGAAGATGTAAGAGTCTGTTAAACATTCTGAAAGTCTCCAGTTTCCATATTTTTACCTTTTCTGAGTAGCACTGCTATTAAGACCAATCTTAATTTTATCAACCAAAAAATTTCACTCCATGCACTAATAATAGGTTAAATTCATAAGATTTCTGCAGAACAGGTAGTTACGTAGTAATTGCCAGGACAACTTCTACAGCAGTTTAACAGTACAGTTTAACAACAGTTGTGTAGAAAGTAAAACATTTATGAAGTAAATTTTTAAACTGACCCAGATAAATCCTTTTAGGTCACTTATCTGTTCAGCTTCTTTTTCACACACTAATTCTAAAGTACATGAACAGAAATATAACAGAGAACCCTTAACATTCTTCAGTTCTTGTGGTAACTAATATATGATTACCCTTCATAAATATGGTCTACCAGCCAATAAAGTCCATATAAGAGAAGACTGCAAGTAGTTTTGACCCACCATATTTAAGACATTTCTACACATCACTCTTTCCTGCATTTAGCTAACTTATTGATAAAGTAAGCCAACTGTATGTAAGCTTGGAATTTTTATAAAAATCATTTGTTGATACAAGGAAAATAAGCATCAGAGAAACAATGTAAAAAATAGAATTTCAGAAATAACATGTGTGCCTTTGTGTTCCATAAGTTCCAGTAAATCATTGTGTGCTTCCGTGTGACGAAATTTAAGGTAACCATTTAACTCAAAATATTTAAAAATAATTTTAAAAGTGTCAGCCCAAGTACTTATCCATAAGAAACTTGGAGCAGTTTTTAAGACAGTTAAGCACATGCATTCAGTAATCTAACCAAATTAAAACCTATTTAGAAACACCTCATTAACTCTCTTAATTTTTTTTCTAAATAAAAAACTGCCCTTGAAACCAGTTAGACAGATTTTTAAGGGTTGCCTCGCCCCCCCTTGAAAAGAGTTCATTTATGTGTTTTGTTTACCTCAGATCCGTCAACTTTTGGTGGTTTAGCTTGAATTTGTTTCTTCTCTCTGGATGTGTCAGACTCTGATTCTGACTCAGTGCCTGATTCTGAACCAGTGTCAGAGTCACTGCTACCTGACTGGCTGGTGCTTCCATCACTACTGCTTGAGCTTGAACCAGATCCAGAACCTGATGCTGACCCGGAATCGTCATCTGATCGGCTACAATGAGAAGTTAGTAGGGTATTACATAGTTGCCAAGGCAACAGGATTAAAAGAAAAAAGTCACCTTTGCTTCACATATAAATCAATTGTTAAGTTAGACTAGACAAATGGGTAGCACACAAATAGTTGCTGTCAATTTAACAAGTTGAGATTAATAAAATTAAAAATAAACAAAGATGAGAATTCAGAGTGCAATCATACTCTTTGTGAAGCCTAAAAAAAGGCAAGATAAAGCAAGAACATTTAAATTAATACGGAGGAGTCAAGCACGGGAAAATAAAAGTAGTAGAAATGTTTCTTACTTTCCACCCCCATCTTCTCCAAAATCCTTGTTTAGCTCCATCAAACCCCATATATACCTATACACCTCTTGACAGTTAAGTCTATTCCACAAAGATCTGTCCAACTAAAATATAAGATTGTTTTCAATCTTTATAGATAAGCAGTGATCCTTTAAAAAAGTATTTAGAAGCACATTATCTCTAAAAAACAAACAAACAAACAAACAAAAACCCAAACCCAAAACCACAAAACTATGCAGACTGTTTTCCTGTTAAATTAACGGCAGCAATATCCCCCATACAGACAACTCTGAATTTGTCACCAACAGTAAGACTTGTGCCAAGGCACATTCCTTGGCATATACTTGAGTTGTCAGATTATTCTACCTATATACTTATTTTACACCTCATTTAACATACAAAGAAAGCACAATAATTAAAGATAAATATTTATGACCATTCAAAAGACTTAGGAAACAACAAGTAGAGTTAAAGTAGTAGAGTTCTACAAAAAGTAGCCAAATTAAAACCTTAATAAAATTACTCATGAGGTTAATACTACCATATTTCAAAGATATCATGAGAAAAAACACTGGAATCACACCACCACAGAGTAAAATAATTGCAAGTTGACACCTGGACTGCAAACACTTACAAGACAAAGTAAACATGAAGCAGAACTGAAAATGGCAAAACCAAAAGCCAGTATTAAAACCTAGCTAGTCCAATTCACCTGGCTGACAGTCAGCTGGAGGTATTTCAGGGATATGGGGAGGACAGACTGATCATTCTCTGCCCTAGAACATACTTAATTCATTTTAAAGCCACAAAACAATGCAAAATCACACCTCTTTCTGCTTTTGCTAACACCAACAACACTGTGCCAGTAAAGAAAATATATGAAGCTATTCACAAACTTCTGTAGACTGCACCTCAATTGGCCATCTGCAACTGTCAGCTTTGAAAGAAAGAGAAACAGACAAACCATGGTGAAGCTTCCTGGTTCTGAAGCAGGAGATGCAGAGATATACCCTGCTGCTGGGTTTCTTTGCACCTGCAGAGAAGAAAACTGGGACACAAGGCTGCTCTCAAACTTCCTGTTTCTGTCATCAAAAGCATACTTCCAGCATGGCGCTCTAACACTAACCTCACCTGTCAAATAAAGCATGGCACCTGCTACAGAATATGGCAGGAGTTTAAGCTGTTTAGAAGAAATTAACAGCACTCCATTATGATCTTCTGAAGAGATTTTAATTGTAATAGTGTTCCTGTATACAAAAGTTATGTTACCTTTAATGTTAGGTATATCAGACCATTATGAAACAACCACATTTTTCAGCACAGCAAAGTGCTGTACCTGAATGTCAGGGGGACTGTGGAAGTCAGCACTAACTATAAATGAAGAGAAACTGAAGAAAATTCAGCATGGAGAAACCTTGAGACACAAGTAAATACCAGCCAGACAAGTCCTAGTGACAAAGAGCCATGAAAATTGTGATCCTACATAATTCTGGAGGACAGGAATCAAATACTTCCATGCAAGACAAGGCTTGGTCGAACAGCACAATAATAATGTGGATTACCAAATCTAAAAGAGACACAAACCACTAAGCCATAACAATGGTAAGTTAGCTTTCCATATAGCAGTAAAACATTTCATACGCATCAATATAGTGCCACTCATAGGTACAATTCCACACAGAGCCAGAGGCAACCAAAACAAAGTACCTATTTTCTAAGGTAGCTGACACTAAATAAACCACGTTGGTCAAAAAACTTGCCAACATTATGAGAAACATGTAAACCAGCTACAGGAGAGAATGGTGGAGAGACCAAAGTGGGGGTAGGGAGTTGAAATTCCAGTTTATTTATGTAAATAAGCAAAAATCACATTAGTTAAAATTTTCTGTCAACTGTGAATCTGAGTGGTTTGAAATCTTTTTCTTTATGAAGAGACCAGCTAGCTGCAGGTAAAGGGGAAGGGGAGAGAAAAATAATGAAATTACAAGAAACAAGAAGAAAGAACAAATAATAATGTTCACCATAACTGATTTAGAGCTGCTCTAATGCTACCATATATAAAGGATAATGCAGGATCACTACTGTAGAGCAATAGCTAATTGGTACATAGAGAAAATAATAAAAAAAAAAAAAAATTAAAGGCCATTATATTGATAATGTCCTAATAAAGTTTCTTATCCCACAGTGTTGAGTCAGCACAAGGAAATGAGAAAATACAAACTGAGTAGCAGCAAGTAATTTTAATACTAGGGAATGACTTGCTAAAATAAAAATCAAATCTTAGGATGCTATGGCAGTGCTTAAAAAGAGTTTGAAAACAACTAGCAAAAAGCACTACAGCAGCTCAAGCACACAGAACTACGCTGTGCAGAGGTTACTTTAATAATCCAAAGTAATACAAATGTTTAAAACTACAATAGTGTTTCTGCAAACATGCACCACATACTGCAAGAGGTCTTAATGTAACTACAGTGCACAGAAAAAATAGGCAAGATTAACAGATGCATTTTCATTTGCACTGAACTGTGAAGACATTTCCTGCTCACTGGCCACAGGACAAGCAACTGATAGGCTCTGAGGACTACCAACCTGTCTTTATTTCATTGTGTCCTTCCATACAATGCTTCAGCCTGAGCTTCTAAGCTTCTGCAGGATGCTGACTTGGAGGCAAAACCTCCACAAAGACAGTGTTATAACCCCAAAATCCAAAACTCTTGTTTGCAAAGAAGGTAGGAAATGGGGTAATACATGAGTAAGTTCTGCATAAACACATGCAATAAAGAAAACACCGCAGATTGTTGAGACTGTACCAAGCAACACTCCGTGACATGCAATACCTGTAAATCCCCCAAAGCTACAATGCTCCATACAAGGGACTTTCCTCCAGGAAATTTAAAATATATGAACCAAAGGTAACTGATGGGGAACCAAAACACAACATATAATAAAAGATACAGGTTAAATGCTCTGTTTTCAGCATGAAAAATACTTTCAAAATTAGAGAGAATATTGCTATTTTTCTGTTTATCACTTAAGTCATTTCAGTCAAATATCCAAAAGAGAACAAATTTATGCCAAGATCAAAATATCAAAAACTTTTCGGTGGTTTGATTTTCCCATACTTAGAAAGTTTATTTGGTCTAGCACTTCTAATGATAAGCCTTCTTTCACAATGCGCAACAAGAATCATCATTTCAAACTATAATAGTGGTATTTTTTTTTTTTTAAGAAAAAACTTATTACTAGAAAATTTTAAGTGATTTTATGCTAACATAGGAACACAGGTGTCATCATGAGAAGGATGAAAACCAAGGAGCTTAGTTCAGCCACTCCCTCTATCAAAGCCACTGGCCCTGCTCTCACAGAAATGTTTTCTCAGCCTGGGGGCAGGAGGAGAACTCCCTCCCAGCCAAACTGTCTGGAAATGCCAGCAGTTAAAAGAAAAAATTTCTCTTTAAAAGCTACAAAAAAAAAAAAAAACAAAAAAAAAAAAAAAAAAAAAAAAAAAAAAAAAAAAACAAAAAAACACAAAACCAAAAAAAAAAAAAAAAACC
>NDXB01009640.1:146196-159162 GCA_002631895.1 Agapornis roseicollis
AAAAGAAAAAAAAAAAAAAAAAAGGCTAAACAGGGACAAGTCATATAAAGATCCATAAAGATCATACTCCTTTGGCAGTAATTATTTTAGTAATGGAAGCAGGCTAGACAAAACCAGCTCCATCCTTTAGAATGGAAATCATTGACCTTCCATTTACAAGAACAGTTCCCTGATACTACATGGCAAACATGAAAATAAGCTTTCCAGGATGTGCCTGTGAACTAAGCTATGGGGTTAATGAGTGATATAAGCCTAGGAAAAAATGTTTTTAGCTTTTTAAAACCTGATAAAGCTTTTAAGATGTGCTCAGGAAGACGTTTAAAATGAGTAACAGTCTTGCTTCCCAGGCAAGTGTCAAGTTTGAGTACTATGTATCCTTCTGATAGTTACTTTTAATGAAGTTGCTGTGAATTGTAACATTTAGTTGGCTTAGTCTGAAGAATTACTATAGCTTTAAATAACTTTGATACACTAATGTTTATGGGTAGTCACAATTACAGAGTGATTTTCCAACCTACCTTTAGCAAGGTAGCTTGTTTCAAGTAGTAAGAAAATTTACACACATTATCATCAGACTTGTCCCTGGTAATTTGCATTTGTTAGACATCTAACAGTTCAGAAAAGTAGCCTTGCTCACACTATTGTATTTGTTCATGTTTCTCTTCTCACCTGATAAGGCCCCACCCCTCTTTCTTATCTCTAGTGAGAGATGCAAAGACAGATGCATAGATTAACAGCATGTTCACAAACACTTCTTGGGAGTCTAAAACCCCTTTGCAAATTTACTTAAACCTACAGCATTCATCATATTTCCAATTTTAGAAATCTAAACTGTAGCACAGGAGTGATGTGATTTTTTGAACCCTAGTTCAACCCCTCTAAATTGGCTGTCATCCCTGGATGCAGGAAAGTTCCAACCAGGCTTTTTAAAATGTGTACACTGCACATGCTACAAAACTAGCATTCAACATCACAGGACTGATTTTTATATTTAGTAAATCAATCAATCAAACAAACAAACAAAAAAAAAAAAAACCCAAACAAACCCAAAAACAAACTCCCCTCCCCTGCCAACAACGACAAAAAAAAAAAAACCCAGCTGGGAAACTGGACTTTCACTTCAGAAAATACATAAACGTTAACACTTATATTGCTCTGACAGCTCTAAAGAAAGAAGGGTCATGCATGCTGATAGTTGTGATTGTTCAACCTGGAGAACAGAAGATTCAGGGGAGGTCTCAGAGCAGCTTCCCGTGCCTAAAGAGGCCAACAAGAAAGAGGGAGAGGGATTTTTGATAAGGGCACGTAAGTACAGGACAAAGGGGCATGGCTTTAAACTGACAGTGAGTAGATTTAGATTAAATATTAGGAAGAAATTCCTCACTATGAAGATGGTGTGACACTGAAACAGGTTGCACAGGGAAGCTGCTGCTGCCCCATCCCTGGCAGTGCCCAGTGCCAAGGTTGGACAGGGCTTTGAGCAGCCCTGTCTAGTGGAAGGTGTTCCTGCCCATGGCAGGAGGTTTGGAACTAGATGATCTTGAGAGTACCTTCCAACCCAAACCATTCTATAAGAATCATAAAGTACTCTGTATCAAGTATGAATCTAAGTTGTGAGTGCTCCATCCCTGGCAGTGTTCAAGGCCAGGTTGGATGAAGCCGTGTGTGGCATGATTTAGTGTGAGGTGTCCCTGCCTATGGCAGGAAGATTGGAACTAGATGATCTTACGGTCCTTTCCAACCCTAACTATTCTATGATTCTATCAAGAACAAATTTATTTATAAACAAGTACTACTCCACGTTTAGAGACAGCCTATGTAGGGTTTTATACAAAACATATTATGCATGTGTGCCTTGCACTTTATAGACAGTACTTTTATTTTACCATTCTAATAGAATGTTTCAGCTTTTGACACTTCAGACATTATTTTTTCCCCTCAAAAGAGTAATACTATTCTGTTGGATGCTGACACAATTTTAATACTCTATAAATTTTATTACATAAGGTGCATACAAGATCATTACAGTTCATTGCTGGAGCTATGTGAATGTAACAAGCAGAAATGTAACCTGCAAGAAAGCATGTGTAGTCCTGCTAGCTAGGTCTGCTTGCTAGTCAGGAAGCTTTGGCACCAACCTCAAATATAAATCAGTTTCTAATAAAATCAGAAAATACATAGTCAATTATAACTGAAATGAGTAAGTGCTTACCTTGACTCTCCACTGCTGTTTCTTATGCTTTCTTCATCACTGTGCCCATTCATTGTAAATATTAGTAAGTTCAGAAGATAAATAAAAGACCACTCTGATTACAATGTGGATATCAAGAATTCACTTCTTGGTATTCTGTGCGTTTGCCAAGTCAGGTGTTTGCTCTAGTGTTCTTTGCGTGTATTCGAGATTTCTCCTCAAATACCTAAAACAGTAAAGAAAATCACTGACACAATCTGAAAGCATGTCTGCATCTAAAAAGAAACGAAAAATAACATGGCAATATAGATGGCAATGTGTGCAGAATAGGAAATGGTATGGAAATTACATTCTCTTTAGCACTGCAGGGTAAGAACAGTTTACTTCATGTCTGCACTATATCGTGTGGTTTAACTTTTGCCATATGACTGACTTCAGGACAAAGTGGATTTAAATTTTAACAAAAAAATGCTCACCTGAACACAGAGGTAAAACGACATATATATTCTTCAGCTAAGATCTGCTTAGTAAAATGCATTCAATAGACAAAACACACTGGAAGCATTTCCAGATATACACATAATGCTTAGAGTCGCTTGTACGTAAAGGCAGGAAGATAAAGACAGTCCTGTTTAAAACAACTGTCTCCACTAAATCAAACCAGCAAGATCCCCAGATGGAATTATCATTATTTCACATACAAGCACATCTTAAATCAGATCACTGGAGTATCCCATACAGCTAGGTATGTTTAGTCTCACGGTAAATGGACTGCAAGCATAAACTCACTGATAATCAGATAAAAAGCACCGCCTCTCACAGATTTAGTGATGTGAAAGCGATTAGAGTCTGTCCTGCTAGCTGCCTGCCCCGAGCTGCTCTCCTCTAATATGTAACAGCCCAACCCGGAGCTCACCGGGTCGTGGCAGTGGGGGATGCAGCGCTCCACGGTAGGAAATGCTCCGTGCTCAGGCACCCGAGCCACTCCGGCCAGAAACAAAGGCGATGAGGGAGGGGAAAGTAACAGAAGGAAGCCCTGCAACCCCGCAGTGCCCGCGAAGAGACGTAGGGAACCTCGCGGCGGCGGAGGCGACCCAGGAGGCTCCCCGCGGTCCTCCGGGAAGGCCGCGCTTTGCTTAGCCGCCTGGCCGCACGTTGCCCGCCCTCCCGCGCAAACACCCCCCTCGCTTTTGGGCCTGGCACCCGGTGAGCCCCGGAAAGCACCCTGAGCAGCGCCCCGAGCAGCGCCCTAACTTTCCCCCTGCCGCGCGTTTCCCGTTCCGCGGCGATCCTTCCTCCAGGGCTGAAGAGCCCAGGCCGCCAGACCGCGCTCCCGCGGCCTCCTGCTGCAGCTCTCGCTCTGCCCGCCCCCAGGGCGCTCGCCTCCCGCCCCCGAAGCCGGCCCTCCGCTGGCAGCGCGGCCTTGCACAGGCGCCGCTCCCAGCCAAGGCTCCCTGGCTGCGTCTCCAAGGCCGCTGCTCTCCTCCATTCTCGCTTTTCCCGGCGCCCCCCATGGCCAGAGGAGAGCCAAGGCCGCTCTCCTGCCTCCAGGGCGGCTCGGCGCTGGCTCCCCCCGCAGGACCGAACGAGAGAGACTCTACACCGGCTGCCCGCTGCGGCCCTCGCAGCTCCCACTCTCCGCTAAGTGGGCCCAAGAACCCACCCCGTGCCCGGCATCCACTGGCTCCCCCCGGACCCCGGCCGGCAGCGAGATCCATCTCTCAGCACCGCCCGCCCCCCGTTTCATCTTCCAGAGCTGCACAACTCCCGGCCGGCGAAAAGGAAAGAAGCCATGGCGGCCTCAGCCTACCTGCGTGCGCCCAGCCTGGCCAAGCCTTCCCAGAGCCTCCCAACCCGTGACTGCGCTACGCACCGCGGGGATGTTCGCACCGCAGGCGACGGTCGGAGGCTGCTGCCGCGGCGGGCCCTGAGCCGCCGCTAGTGCCCCTGGCCGCCGGCTCCTCGCAGCCTTGGCGCGGTGGACTCGCTCGCTCGCCCGCCCGTCCGCCCGCCCGTTCGAACAATGGGGCCCCGAACCTGGTAGGGAGGGGCGCAGGGAGTACCCGGGTGAGCGTTGCGCCGCTCTGCTCCGCCACCGCTCCTCAAGTCCTCCCGATCGCCGCCATCACGCCGCTTCTCCGCTCTGCCTCCCCCTCCCGCGGTCGGATGGAAACCCCGGGCGTGATGTCAGCCGTGCGCCCTGGGACCGACCGGCAGCAGCAGGAGTAGGAGGAGCCACGGCCGGGGACGACGGGCAGCGCCGCAGGGCCTCTGGAGTGGTTATTGAAGGCAGGGTGGGCCGCCCGCTGTGCCGGGGGCTGGTAGTAGTGCCCGCCCTCTGTTCCTCCTTCCGCCTCTGCCTGCCGCACGGAAGGAACGTTGGGACCGGGACGGGGCCAGCTCTCAGCGCTCTGTGGAGGCGCAGGGCGCGGCCCGACCCAAAGGGACTCCATGACCTGAGCGGCCCGGCCGTCCGTTACCGTTCTGCGCAGCGTGGGTTGTTGGTTTTAGGGTTTTTGTTGTTTGGTCGGGGTTCTTAGTGTAAAATCGCAGACCGGCGACAAACACGACCGCGTTTCTTAGTCTAGCTACACAGTTACAAGCAGTACGGGTCGTTATTTAGGAAGGCTCCGCGGTCTGCTGCTGGGAGGACGTTGTCACCGTGAGGACTACCCCTTGGGGGTAGCTGGTCTTCCTCTTCCCATTCCAGAACCCAACGCTCGCTCTTTTCAAAGTAATTGATATTAGCTTTTTATTTAACATGCATCACGTTCGTTAACAGAAAAAAAAAAAACCCAAACAAACAAAAACAACCCGAACAAAACCAAACCAAAACCAAAACCAACCAGCAAAAACTCCACCCCTTCCCCCCAAAAAAGAAAAAAAAAAAAAAAAAAAAAAAACAAAACCAACCAGCAAAAACTCCACCCCTTCCCCCCAAAAAAAAAAAAAAAAAAAAAAACACAACACCACCACCAAAAAAAAAAAAAAAAAAAAAAACAAAACCAACCAGCAAAAACTCCACCCCTTCCCCCCAAAAAAAAAAAAAAAAAAAAAAAAACAAAACACAAACCACCACGCACTCCCCAAATCTAAAATACAACACACAAGGAAAAAGTTATGTAAGTTGTGTGTCTGAATTTTCCCAGAATGGCAAAGAAAAGTGGCAGCTGAGTGAAAGAGTGTGCTGTAAACTCAAACCCAACCTATCTTCTCTTCCTTGGAGGCACATGAATGCCATTACATTCTGTCACCCAACAGGATTGTGGAGTCATTAGTGACATCTGGCACCAGACCTTTGGACATTTATGTAGCACCCTGCAAGAATGAGAGATGTCAAGATCAGGATGAAAACACAGCTTTGCCATCAATGAAGGGAAGCTTGAAGGAAGCAAGTCGCTATGCAGCTATACTAGAGGAAGGTATTTGCAGTAGCTGTCAGATCAGTTCAAAGTTTGAAGCGTTGTTTTGGCTAGGAGCCCACAACTGAGCCACAGTCAGTCAGCTGAAGACCTCTGGGGCTTATGGCTTACCTCATGGTTGCTCTTCCAGAATAAGCAAAGCTGGTTGCTTCAGCACTCAGTGAAGGGTGGTCAACCAGTGTACCTGCCACTTTTCCTCTGGGTTGCTGCGGTTTCCTGGATCTGCACCTTCAGCCCACCAAGAGGGTTTGGGATTGGTTGCCATGTACAGTGACTTGCTGTCTGAGAAGCAGCAGAGGCTATACAAAGATTATATACCAGTCCAGGTCTCAAGCAGTATGTAGGAGTGTACCCTAAAATCCCAGTGGTGTTTTTTCCCTCTAGAGTTAAAAAATGCACCAGGAATTGCTTAGACAAAAACAGCTTCAAAGTTTACAAAAAGGTTATATTACATTATTGTCCTTATCAAAGCACTGAAGTTTGTCTAAGTCAACTTAAGAGAGAATATTTTTTATGATAGATAATAAAATAGATTAGATAGACAAGAGCGCTGCAAGATCAATGGTCTGAAGTTTAAATCAAGACAGAATGAAAGCAATGGTTTTAAGTTAACAAACTACTTTGATAAATAGTAGGATAATTAAGGATAGAGCAGATTCTAATTAAAGGAGTTTTATTTCTAGTAGGAATTTTTAAATTTTAAGGAAAGAAAAAGTGGAAAGACCCTGCCTTGTTCAACCAGAACAGATAGGTCTTATGCAGATATTGTGGACTAAAGCAATTACCTTCAGCAAGCAAGTGAGAAGACCAAGTTGATAATTTCTAATACATGATAGGTGTTAGGTGTACAAATTATATGAATTAATGTGTGACTAATTTGAGTTACATAGATAAATAATTGAAGATTTCGTTGCATTTTACAGCTGGTTGCAAAACTCCCACAGGTCAATATAGGTATTTAAATACATAATTTACAACTCTAATATTAGTATGAGCCACAGAATTTATAATAACGCAACCACACCTAAATACAAATAAAAGAAAGACATGAATTTAGCATCCCTTTCTGTTTACAACATCCCTTTCCCTTACAAACTACAACACTGTCTTTTGGAAGATAAATAAAAAATGCTTAGGGAAGAAAGGAAATAGGAGAACAGGAAAAAAAAAAAATGAGAACAGCAACTAAAACCAAGCAACAAACAACACCAAAACAAACAAACCAAAAAAACCAACTGAAAGCTAAATAAATTCTAGTTGCTTAGCTGCAGAATTCTTATTAATCATTCAAATTCTTGTTAACCCTTAGACATCAATAAAGATGGCAGATGTTATTAAAATTCTTCTATTTTTTGCTCTCAAACTTCCTCTCTTTGAGTTCCTAATTATTCAGTGATCCAGTGACTTTCATCCTTCTCTTTTCTTTGTGTTTCCTCCTTCCCCTACCCCTCTGTAAGATATCAAGTATAGAAAATAGTTTTATTATGCCAGAAAATATCTTTCCAGCTGTTGCATAATTTCTTTTTGGTACATATTGATTTTTAATTAATATTAACATCAACAATAGTAATTAGCTTCTATTAGCAAATGAAAATATAGTATTCCCATAAGTCCAATATTTTGCTTTAATGATTAGTACAGGAATTAACAAAACCTACCTATTCTTTCAGGAAAATAATTGAAAAAGAAAGTCCAGGTTTCCCATTTCACATGCCAACTACTACTTTGTCTTTTGTATGGTAAGAGTTACTGTTGTGACAGTTTCTACATTTAAATAGTTGATCACACTGCACATACATCGTTTCCTTTGCAGGTTAAGGCCCCAGATCTTCAAACATTTGAAGTATAAGCAGAATTTTCTGATAGTCTTCCAAGAGCTTAGGGCACCTTCTTCATTGAGAAGATGGTCATGTTCTGCAAGATTGTCTTCATGGTGGGAAGGTATGACTGTATGTATATTAAGTATATTTGTAATAGCTTATTTTAGCTATCAGAAGTAACTAGCTTTGATCACATGGCAGAATGGACACTAGCATAAACTAATAATTGAAGTCAGTGCTAGAGAATTTTTACCATCTCTCAAGCCTACAAAATTTTTGTTGCATGCATGCATGTTACATGTTACATGCATGTCAGATGTCCTTGGAGAGCTGCTTTATGGTTGGTAGAAGGTTCTGGCAATGCTGGTTTAGATTAATTAAGTGATGCACATACACTCACATCTGCTATGAATATAATTCTGCCAGAAAGGCATTTATATGTAAACTTTATCATAATCTGTTACTATAGGGTAGTCTGCTATATACAGTGTATCACCCATCCTTTCCCTCCCCCACATCTCCCCAGGGCTTAAGCACTAGTAGTTTTCCTATCCTTTTTCATATCCAAATTAGGAGCATTAATCCTACCTCCTTTCCAATGAGGATCAATCCTTAGGGTTTGCGTTTTTTTCTGTTTGCATGATTTAGTTACAGGTGTGACACATCTTTCTGTTTTCTGTCTGTAGCAGACATGCTAGGCTGTGTGCTCACTACTATGCATTTTTTTCCTGAGCACAGCACTTAAAAATACTAGCCTACACTTTGCAACCCAGGAAATAATCTCTGTTCCCTTAGTCTTCTAAATACGTCCCAAAGTGCTGTTCCCCATGAAACAAGAAGGGCCCAGAATCACAAAATGAAATATAAAAACCTTTAGAATTAGTTTTAAGTAATGTTAAGTTTGTTGGCTTTGTACCAGTAGCAATGAAAAATTACTGAGGTGCATGATACATAGAAAAAAATAGAGAGCAGTTAGAGAACATAACAAGAATCCTTGTATAAGATAAACTATTGTAGTTGGTGTGGTTTTAGGTTCTTATGACCTTAGTACAAAAATAAGTGTGAGAAAACAGGCTATAAAAACAAGACACAGGGATAGGGAGTATCTGGGAATGGCAGGTGTCCAGGATGGGCTACAGTTAAACTAACTGATAAGCAGGAGAGTAGGAGGATTATTATATCTCTGGTGCTAATGAACTAATTAGACTGGCATAAACATCTACTGTGCGTGCTTCAAAGACTGCCAGGAGTGATGAAGATTGTTGGAAGAAGTAAAGGACCCTCAGAGACCACTACCACAATTCTGTACGCATGCAGGGAACTCTCTGGAAAATGATGTAATCCATATGTAGCCTCATGTATATGCATGTGTGTCCAGAGACTATATAAGAATGGCTTGTGCAGCAATACGGGGACACACGTTAGGAGGAGTGATCCCCCGTGTCTCCTGGCGCTGCAATAAAGAATACCTGCTTGTCAGCTTGAAAACTTTGTTGGCAAGTTTGTTCCTGGATTTTTCTCCAAATCACCTAGGATGTACCTGCACATGCCCTTTCATTTGTATTTGAGAAATGTAGGTGATTCTGATTTGGAAACCTCACTTGGAGCCTCTGCAATATGAGGCAGGCATAAGATTCAAGCAGAATAAATTTCTGTTTCAGCAGGATACAAGTCGAACTCATAATTACAAAACTTAGAAGAAGTCAACATTTTTAGTTCTATTTTATTTAATAGGCTTCTTCAATTTCCTTCACTTAGATTCATTTGCTAGTTTCTCAGCTGCTTTGGAAATCCCCTTTCAAGGTGGTTTCACAATGGTTTAAATTAACTGGAGTTAGAGCTGCTGTGATCTGTGGCCATATCCCCTGAAAACTACCCTGCTCAAGGATGCTTGCTTTCTGGCCACTTCAATTTCCTTACTTAGGTCACCACACAGCTGTATGTGCAGTGATCCTTGTACAGTAAAATAGTAGCAACGATTGTTACTTAGAGTGGTTAAAAATTGCCACAACAGTGTCTGGAGATCTTTCTGCACATCCCCTTGAGAGAAGGATTTTTCTTTCACATCACAATTTATTTGCATTGCATTTTTAAGCAGGTTTTTTTGTTTGGTTGGTTGGTTTTTTTTTTTTTGGGTTTTTTTTTTTTTTTTTTTTTTTTTTAGGGGTTTTTTTTTTTTTGTTTTTTTCTTTTTTTTTTTTTGGGTTTTTTTTTTTTTTTTTTTTTAGGGGTTTTTTTTTTTTTGTTTTTTTCTTTTTTTTTTTTTGGGTTTTTTTTTTTTTTTTTTTTTAGGCAAAGTAAGCATGACATTCTTATCTCAGCAGCATCTCAGACTGTAAGTAATACTGATTTCTGTTACACATAGCTTTTAGTCTGTATCAAGAGACAAGTGACATACAGTGTTTTAGGAACAGCTGGGCAAAGCTTTTTGTTATTACAGAAAAGCTATCAACTGTGGGAATAAGCTGCCTCTTTCTGAAATGTCTCTGTTTTCAGGTTATTTACCTTAATTTATCTTTTTAGTAATGGTAGTGGTTCATGTTTATCAAGTATCATTAAAGGAAAGATTTATTGCTTTTCTAGTCTTAACATTTAGAAACTCTTCTGACAAAGAAGCTTTTTCCTTTAAAGCAGTGAAACCTTTAATAGTGATCTAACAGACTTCAGTGAGGCAAGATAGACTCAATAAATATCCTTAACATTTAAGTATGTGCTAAGTTAGGTACTGGTTTCTCCCCTTTTCCTTATCTTATCTCTAAACAATTCCTCCCAAACCCTTAATATTTTGACTTTTCTTCTTCTAATCTTCAGTTAGTTCTTAAACTAACTTCAAGTCCTGAAGAGCTCAAAGGTCATAATGCTAGATATAATACACAAACATTTTCCTTCTGCTCAGTAGATGTTACCAGGCATAGCCTAGTTTGCCTGGGTTTCATTAGTTTTGTATCCCTACTGTTATTTTATTTTACGTTCTCCCTTCTAAGAAGCCATCAACAGCAATTTATATAGGCAAACCAGTCATTATCCTGTCACTTAAATACTTCATCCTTCCTGCTGCTTCAGAGTACTTCAGAGTACTCTTGTTAGAAACCAGTTTAGTGTTAATCCATTACTTGCTTAGGTCTTCTGTTCACATACAACTGATCAATTTTGTGCATAGATACTTTTGTCATAGTGTGATACAAAGTTTTCCTAGCTTTAAATGTAATTAATCTGTAGATACCTAAAATGAAGGTAGACTTGTTAACTGCAGTGCATGGAAGCAAAAATTAAAAAAACCCAGTGGCTGGTTAAATAGTTTGGCCAAATTTGGCCAACTAACCATAGGGGGTTTAAAATTATTTATTTATATATTTCTTAAATCGTTTATGCAATCCCTTAAAATATGTAAGCACATATTTCCACTTGCCACCATTTTTCCTTCGGGACAGATTGTACTTTCTTGCAATGTTTATTTAGTGCTTCAATTACCTTGTAAAATATATGGGCTCAGTAGCAGTATCCAAGATGGGATGCAGTTTATTTTGATTTTTGTCTATCACTTTGAAAAATCAGTATTTCACTTCAAAAGAGCACCTTCTTTTTAGAATCTTTCAGGCTTTGAAGGTAAAACTGTAGCTGGCTACTTTTAGAAAACAAAACATGGTAACATGAGCAGGCCCAGCCACTAGTAGACACCTTTTTCTTGTTTACAGTGTGACACTAGTTACCTTTGTTGCAGGTTCACAGTGTACCTGGCAGTCTCCAAGTTCTTGAAAGAAGAAAAACAAGCAAGTGTTCTGGAAAACCTAACTAAGATCTTTGTTTCTGCAAACTTGTATCCTCTATACCAGCCAACTCAATTACTGTTATGTTCACTGACCTTTCCTACTCTAAAACCTCAAGTTCTTTTACATGACCACTAACTGTGCTGTGCTGCTGGGCAAGGGAAGGGAAAACAAGAAGAGGCTAATTTGACTTTCTTGGGTACCAGCTGAACCTGAGGGCATTCATTTAGACCTCTGTTTATTACCACAGTCTTTATATTTTCATGGACCCACTATTTCTGATAGACGAGGTTGAACTTGCTATTTGATTATGAAAGTCAGTGCAGAAGTAGGTAGGGAATGAAAAAGTAAATAAAGTCAATGCAACTCCATATTTTTTTCTTTAGGAAGCTCTACTAGAAGAAGAGTGCCAGTAATGTGTGGAAAAGAAAGTAGCCAGTCTTCTGAAGTCCACTTGCAAAACACCCCTAAAAAAAGTCTAAGTTTAAAGTTACTTAAAGCATCTCTTGAACAATCAAAAACTGTCAGCTCCTATATGTAGACTTCAGCTATCATAAGACTGTTTTAGAGGGCTGTTATATTTGTAGGGTAGATGGCCTTCTTCAGGGTTTGCAACAGCAATACCATGGAGGTTTTGTTCATGTAGCCCCTTTCTTGCTTTTCCTGTTTGCATTGTGTATTGTGAACTTCTAGTAGTCTCCTTCCTGATCCACCCTCCCAGATTCAGCTGGCTGTCCAGTTGGCCTGGTTGGTACAGCATTGGCCAGATATACGTGGCTGCAGCAAAAGGCATAGTACTGGGTTATATGTCAGGGAATATGCACCTCTGATTAATAAACTCCCACCATAAAACATATTCTGTGCTGCAGACCCTGTTTTGTGAGCATGTATTACTGGGAACCTGCTTTTCATTTGATAAGAATTATTGTTATGTGACCTTATGCCTAAAATGTCAATTTTTTGTAACATGTCACTGTAGCCTTAGATTTTATAATTCACTGGAAGTTAAGAGACATAAAGTGGCATAAGTATATGCCACTATATGTAACACTATATTTACGTATGGAGCTTTTGTTTACACAGCTATTTCTGCCACAAACCTCCCCTATTCATATCCCAACTTAACTCACTTTTACAAATGCAGACATTTGGAGCTTCCCCTTAGCTATAAGAAGGCTACTCTTATCCATCAATTTTAACAAATCAATGTATGTTGCACAAGTGTAGTTATTATACTCAGCCAAAACTTTTAGTATTTTACCTCTTGCATACTGGAGTAATGTAGTTTTCTCACTAGAGTAAGTCTTTTAGTACTTTTAGGTGTAAACAAGTTTATAAAAAGTAACTGGCTGATTTCAGTGTTTATACTAGTCAATCTTCGTTTAGACTAGGTCTGAGAAGGGTGAACAGATGACTATAGTTTGAGCATGTAGAATTTCAGCACAAAGCCAAGGTTAGTTGTTAACCCTATTGCTTATGGGAAAAATAGACCAAAGATATTAAAGGAATCATACGTGAGCTGTTTATTCCAGCTACTAAAGGGAGGGTAAACAGGAACTTTGTCTGAAAGAGGAATCCTCCTTCTGTACTTAACCATATAACACACAAAACATGCAGAGGTCTATTGGCGTACATTATATTGTGTAACAATTAGGGTTTGACCTACAAAATGCACTTTGGTGTAGAGATTATAGAATCATAGAATAGTTAGGGTTGGAAAGGACCTGAAGATCATCTAGTTCAAACCCCCCAGCCATGGCCAAGGA
>NDXB01009641.1:2631-14506 GCA_002631895.1 Agapornis roseicollis
GTGTATCAATTATCAATCCGTGTATCAATCCGTGTATCAATCCGTGTATCAATCCGTGTATCAATCCGTGTATCAATCCGTGTATTTTGAAGTACAGCGGAGTTTTAATACAAGGGGATTATTTTACAGCAGAGTATCAGCAGCGAGAAACGCTCAGATCAAACTAAATTTCCTCTTCTCACTGAGCTTTGCATCTCCTACAGATCACCAGTCGGTGTTTCACCCACAGCAGAGAGCACTTACTTGCTTTGACTCTTATTCTAGAAAGGCTATGAGCAGCTTCAAACTCCACCTTCCTCCTCTGGAAGGGATCCCAATAAGTAACTGCTCCCTCACTCCCAACTCCAACTGCCATTCAATTCCAACCAATTGCATAGCTTCCCACTCTGCTGCCAACAATAGATTTTTGAAAGCTGAATGTGGTCACAGTAGCTGTTCACCAGAGAGATTTCAGAATAACAGTTACACCACATCACAAAACCAGCTGCAAACTGCTGAATGAAATGCAATTACATTTGAAAGCAAGTATTCCAGTTTTGAAAAGGCAACTGTGCTATGGTCAGGAGGAGCTCAGTGCTCACTGAGGTACCTGAACAATCATAGGATGGTTTAGGTTGGAAGAGAGCTTAAGGCTCATTCCGCTCCAGCCCCTGCCACAGGCAGGGACCCCTTCCATAGAGCAGCTTGCTCCAAGCCCCTGTGTCCAACCTGGCCTTGAGCACTGCCAGAGATGGGGCAGCCACAGCTTCTCTGGGCCATCACCCTGTGCCAGCGCCTCTGCACCCTCCCAGGGAACAGCTTCTGCCTTAGATCCAACCTGAACTGCCCCTGTTTCAGTCTGAACCCATCACCCCTTGTCCTGTCACTGCAGTCCCTGATGCAGAGCCCCTCTCCAGCATCCTTGGAGCCCCCTTCAGACACTGGAAGCTGCTCTCAGGTCTCTATGCAGCTTCTACTTTCCAGGCTGAACAAGCCCAGCTCTCTCAGCCTGTTTCCATATGGGAGCTGCTCCAGGTCCTGGTCATCCTCATGGCCTCCTCTGGCCTTGCTCCAACAGCTCCATGTCCTTCTTACACCGGGCACACCAGAACTGCACACAGTGCTGCAAGTGGGGCCACACAAGAAAATAAGCTCTCATCTGCCCTGACACCTCTGCCCTGGGGCTCTGCTGCCACTGATGACAGGTCTGGCTGCAGTTTGTGTCCCCTGTGGAAGAGCAGGACCAGGCTTGGTAACGCTCAGGTGTCCTAACCCAGCACAGGAGATCTTTACGTCACTTTGGTAGGAGACAGGTTGGCACCAGATCTCTGCTAGGGGACTATGTGACATCCCCATTGCTGTATCTCACCACAAGGCAGCAGGGCGAGGTGCTGGAAGCTGGGTCAGATAAAGCCACCAGAGCTACAGCTTAGCTACCCAGGTGAAGGACTGAGATGAACTGGGACACAAGCAGAGTAAAGCTGATCCACCCTGGCTGCAGAATCAGGTGCACTGCTCCAAAACAAGTTGTTTAATTCACATTAAGATCCAGACAACAACAAAAAGCAAAGCAAACACAAGCCTACCTTTTAGAGTGCAGCCTCATGAGTAAACTCTGCGAGTAACACTGAAGCAACCCAAACGCCACATAAACACAAGCATTTTATTCAGCATACTGCAGTGCTTCAGGAAAACACCTCTTGGTTTATTTTATAGGGAGGCAAACCCAGGGGCTAAACCATCCCCTTGGTGAGGCCACCCACTGGCATTTTCAGTTTGGGTCAGCACAGAACCTGAGACCTTATTTCAAGAACTGAAACCCAAGTTGCTCAGGGTTTCAAAATAACTGGGGTTTAGGATGGTACCTTGGCAAGAGCTGAAGTTCCTCCCGAGCTGTTTGTACCTGTGGGTAAACAGTTCACATGCCAAGCACAGCTCTAACACTTTCTAAGTATATTTCATAACATTCTTTCTCACATAATGTCCTGGGTTCAGCAGTTGCAGTCAGTTTTCCTTCTCTTTAGTAGCTGTGTTTTGACTTAACCCGGGAACAAGGCTGATCAGGCCGATGGTTTTGGTTGTTGCTGAGCGATGTTTGCCCTGACCAAGGACTTTGTGAGCCTCATGCTCTGCCGGGGAGGAGGGGGGGCCGGGAGGAAGGAGGGACAGGACCCAAACTGACCAAAGAGGTATTCCATACCATAGCACGGCATGCCCGGGGGGAACTGGGAGTTACCCGGAAGGAGGGGGAACTTCCCGGTCGGGCTCGTTTTCAGCGGGTGGTATCGTACCCTCTTTCCTTGTTTTCCTGGTCGTTATTGTTACTGGTGACAGCAATAGTGATTTGTGCTGTACCTGAGTGACTGGATCGTTGTTATCTCAACCCGTGGGAGTCACATCCCTTCGGTTCTCCTTCCCCCACCCCTCCAGGAGCGGGGAGGAAAGAGGGGAGGGCAAGAAGGGGGGGGGTTGAGTGAGTGAACGTGCTGCCTGGCTGGGTTTAAACCACGACACATGACTAATGCTCCTTCCACAAAAACATATTTGGCTGTGTCATGTTTCTGCTGAATGAGGCAGGAACCAGAGCCGTATTTTGTGGAAGTTTAAAGAAAGGGAAAATACCGCTTAAAAACGCACTATAGAAAAAGCAGAGGTGATGCTTATGGCAACACATGCACCAAGGTGTTTGTGCAGGGGTAAGGTGCCCATATGGGCACTGAGTAAGGTGCATTAAAGAGGGGAAGTTCTAAGATGCAAATGCATTCCAGACCAGTCCACTCCAGCTCATTTTTAAGTTCATGAACAAGAAACCCACTAATCGTGGCCAAAAGTGCAGCTGCATACATGGTTATCTCAAAGACAACAAGCAAGGGAAAGGCCAGGATCTGTTACAATTGCTTTATTTCAAGGGACTTGTCCTCAAAAGGCTGTCCTTGGGAGGAATAGTCAGCTGTTCTGCTGAATAATCCAAGAGAGTCACAGAGAAATTAACATATGCCAGCAGTGAAGCTCATCCAGGCGTTTAATAAATCCTTAACAAGAAGTGGAGTCCTACTGCAGGGCCTAAAAGGGTCTATTAATGTACAAAGCAGCTCTCTCTAAGCCCAGGATTTCAATTCAATCCTGATCAGATGTGACCAAAACTGTGACACTTTAGAGCTCTCACCATAGACTGCACGAAACAAGTTTGCTATTGTCACTCTGGCTGCCAACTCAAGACACTTCCAAGAAACCACCAGCACCAAGTGAACCTCTTGGTGTTAAACCTGGACCAGAACTCACGTGGGCAGAAGCCTCAGCACACTCAACACCAGGGAGGGGGATGCTGCTTTCACCCCCACCAGTGGGCCATGGCCAGGGCAGCACAAGGGTGCTGGTGTGTTCATGTCAGGCCTCACCACTGTCAATCTTTCGCCTCAGTTCACAGTGGCTCTGTTTTGAGTTGACAGTCTCCTAACTAAAGATAGCACTAAGTGTCAGCAATACACAGGGTGAGAGACTGGAAAAAAGCCTATTTAGTGCATTAGTAATAGTTTCACCTTTCAGAAATGCAGCAACTCTACTGTACAAGTGGTGGAATGGCATTTCCTGTAGCTGTCCACACCACCTTTAAAATGGTCTTGGAATGACTTAACAGCACAAAGACACAGACATCCCAGCCATGGCACATTAACCAGTTTCCTCAAAACAATTTAGATCAAAACCAGCTTTTAAAAGGAGAGGCTAGTCCCATGATCTTGGCAAAGAACATGCTGTTATAGGGACATCTGACAGACAGGGTACCATTTAAATATAGCACAGCCTGAGTGCACTGAGGTCTCCACAGCTTTAGAATTACCAGTAAACAGAAATCCAGCTTCCCCTGGCTCAGCCAACAACAGAGGACAGAATTAGACTGGTTTCACTTTGGTACCTTACACAGCATATTCAAAGCCAACCACCTGAAACACAGCTGTTTCTCACAGCTCCTCAAGCCTGACAGCAAACCTGCACATGAACACAGCTCCTCATTAGTAAGTATCTTACTTTAGGTCTTTCTGAAAGCCACAGCATCCAGCCCTGAGGGGACTGCAACTCCAGCAGTTGGGAGCAGTGACACTGCCCTGAGTCACAGCAGCCTTCACACTGCTCTGCACGTATGATGACAACATCCTCAACCCATACATTTGAAAACAGATGCACTGCTGCAGGACGGGGATAGCCCCATGCTCAGGAATGCCAGAATCCCAGCCTGGTTTGTGTTGAAGGGACCTTAAAGCTCCTCCAGCTCCAGCCCCTGGCATGGGCAGGGACCCCTTCCATAGAGCAGCTTGCTCCAAGCCCCTGTGTCCAGCCTGGCCTTGANGGTTGGGAGGGACCTTAAAGCTCCCCCAGCTCCAACCCCTGCCACGGGCAGGGACCCCTTCCATAGAGCAGCTTGCTCCAAGCCCCTGTGTCCAACCTGGCCTTGAGCACTGCCAGGGATGGGGCAGCCACAGCTTCTCTGGGCCATCACCCTGGGCCAGCGCCTCAGCACCCTCACAGGGAACAGCTTCTGCCTCAGAGCTCAGCTCAGGCTCCCCTCTTTGGGCAGGTTCAAGCCATTGCCCTTGGCCTGGCCCTACAGGCCCTTGGCCCAAGCCCCTCTCCAGGTTCCCTGCAGCACCTTTAGGCCCTGGAGCTGCTCTCAGGTCTCCCCTTCAGGAGCCTTCTCTCCCCTGGGCTGCCCCAGCCCAGCTCTCTCAGCCTGGCTCCAGAGCAGAGCTGCTCCAGCCCTCGCAGCACCTTTCTCAGGAAACAGGGAACTCTTCTGGGAGCTGAGAAAGCTCCCGTTCCACCTGCAGCTTACACGAGCCCAGGAAAGACTCATGATCAATATTCTTCTCCATTAGTACAGCATTCAAATCAATGGCTTTTGATCATACTCAAAAAGAAGGCTTTAAATTGCTGTGCAGCCTAATCCACAGATAAGCAGAATTAAGGGTAAAAGCTGAAACCTGTCTAATCTAAAATTACTCAAACATTAACACAGTGTAAGAAAGGATCTCATAGAAACTATGGATATGAACAAAAGCTTCAGATTTTGAGGTGCTTTATACTAAAGCTGAAGTGTTTCCCAAATCTCCCTGAATCATCTGAGCTGGAGATCCCTGAAGGACATTATGATTCTTCCTATTTGCAACCTGGACTGCCTGAAAGGAAAAACAACTAAGTAGATCCTACAGAAAACATCTCATAGAAGAAAACAACATTGTGCACATATATTAGAGAAACTCCATAGATTTAACAAATCAAATTGTAACAGCAAATTGCACTTTTTGACATTTAAATAACTAATATTTCTTCTCTATTCCTGAACAAAGTTACAAGAAAGTAAGCAACTTTTGAAACCTCTGAGGATTCCTTACCCAGCACATGCAGTAAAGTCTTTTCCTAACTCCCCTCCCTGTATAAGGGGCCTTTGCTATCATACACTTCCACCTTCTCAGCCTGTATTGGTCACTCACCCCTGACCAAGTGACTTCTCCGAATGCCAACAGACTACAGGGAGGTTTGCAAGTGCTGTCACAACTTTGATGTCAATGGATTACAGAGCTCATTCATAACTCCCAACTGCAGCAGCAGATAACACTCCAGGCAGACGTCACCTTCTCTGTGGCTAGAGATTGTGCAATGCCATGTTTAATCCAGTTACCCAGAGGAAGAAGACATGAGCTACTTTTCACATCAGTTAAGGCTTCCTTGTTCTGTTTTTCTCTGGTATGTGTCCCAGTTATGTGGAACTGGCAGCTGGCATTAACTGAACATGAAAAGAGATCTGTAAAACCAACCCTATCCATCAGGGACTGCAGGGACAGGACAAGGGGTGATGGGTTCAGACTGAAACAGGGGGAGTTCAGGTTGGATCTAAGGCAGAAGCTGTTCCCTGGGAGGGTGCTGAGGCGCTGGCACAGGGTGATGGCCCAGAGAAGCTGTGGCTGCCCCATCCCTGGCAGTACTCAAGGCCAGGTTGGACACAGGGGCTTGGAGCAAGCTGCTCTATGGAAGGGGTCCCTGCCATGGCAGGGGTTGGAGCTGGAGGAGCTTGAAGCTCCCTTCAACACAATCCAGTCTGGGATTTCATAACTCGGCTGATTTCCAGTCCTATCAGAAACTCTTGCTGCCACCGCTACAACACAGTGGCTGCAAAGAGTTTCTCTCGTCCTGCCTTTTCCTACTCACCTCCTTTATGGATATTACACTGTGTATTCTCCAAGTTACCAGAACACCTCAGGTGAGAACTGCTGTCCTTCAAGTTATAAACCAGACAGCACTTAGAGCAAAACATGTCAATGATTATTAAACTGTGAAAATCGCTGAAGCTGGGGTATGTGCTTAATCAGGCATTAACAGGACATCCTCCAGCATCATGTGGACTCATGGATGGGTATCAGGAAACCAGGACAGGGGGGTAGAACTGGATGATCTTAAAGTTCTTTCCAACACAAAGTATTCTGTGATTCTATGATCAGCTGTAGTCCCAGCAGAGTGAGCCATGGGGCTCGACTCCAAGAGAGCCAGGACGCTTCCTAGATCCAGAACTGTATTTGAGGAAACCATCTTTTATTAAGCATGGCCTCATTCTGTTTGCTTGCCTCATCTGTTTTTCAAAGCCACGTTGCTGAAACTTCACACTCAAGCAGCATTACCTGCCAGCAGCAATCAATGATGATTATAGCCCATGTCTTATTGCTGCCACACGGATGGCTGCCAGGGGACTTGCATGTTCTCACACTGCTCATGTGACAAGTATCAGGCACAAGGTTCAGTTCTGCTGTTTTCTGGTTGCCAACCTCTGCTTCCTTCTGAGAACTCTCTGATTCAATGCACTACTACAGCCCAAAACATGGGGCAGAGATGTAGCACTGTTTCACGAGAGGTAGTGGGTAGCTGCATTCACTTCCCAGTTCTTGCAGTACACACTTTAGACACTGAAAGTATGACTATGAAATTTTAACCATAGAATGGTTTGGGTTAGAAAGGACCTTAAGCTCATTCAGTTCCAGCCCCCTGCCATGAGCAGGAACGCCTCAGCCTAGACCATGTCTCCCAGGGCTCTGTCCACCCTGGCCTTGAGCACTGCCAGGGATGGGGCAGCCACAGCTTCTCTGAGCACCCTGTGCCAGCACCTCAGCACCCTCACAAGCAAGAACTTCCTTATATCTAACCTGAACTTGCCCTGTTTCAGTCTGAACCCATCACCCCTTGTCCTACCCTTACAGTCCCTGATGAAGGGCCCTCTCCAAGATCCTTGTAGACCCCTTTAAGCACTGGAAGCTGCTCTGAGGTTTCCATGCAGCTTCTCTTCTCTGGGCTTCTCTGTCCACAAATTACAGAAGCAAATCTGACACACAAAAAGCTGTGCTCTCATTTCTCTATAAAGACAGAGATTTAATTTCCTTTACCCCCCTTTTTTTTTTTTTGCTTCTTTTGGCTATTCCAGTATTGGATCCCAGGCAGTTTTTATCCTCGTAGTAAATCGTGACTTGTTCTCCAGTCACTGTCAGTGGGATTCATACAACCTGCTGCAATTTATAGGTCACTAGGGTGTTATTATATTTGTCTGCCCATCAGCAAAACTGATGCAATGGCTGAACATTCCCAAACTCAGGAACAATCAGTGGATTAACACCACTTTTAATAGCTGGACATAATACATTTGGGGTTGTTCTGAGTGCAAAAGCCAGGGGAGAAAAAATCCCAATCATTGCAGATAGAATTACTGACCATTGAGCTGCAATGACTATAGCCCAGGTTCAACGCTGCTTCCAAGACTAACAGCCATTGATTTTAGTTCCCAATTTCAGACTTGCGCTCATGAAACAAATGCCCTTCAAAAGTCCCCTGACAAAGGGAGCCAGAAAAACAGCCAGGCCAGCACACAGCCTCTGCTCAGGTCATGGGACACATCACAACTGCAAGTTAGACCTGCAACAAAAGACAGGAGGAGAAACAGCCATGAAAGCTCATGAAATGAGCCCCAGGGAAGGCAAGTCCCAGGACTTCAGTTACACTATCTGTACTTGTTTCTCCTCAAGCACACCCATGTGAAGGCTCACTTGCATCTGTGGTTCTGTTACATTACAGCCAGCCTAGTTCCATCACCAGTCTGCTGTAGGGGAATCCCAGTCACCAGTTCCACCAGTCCAGACTAACACTATCCTCCCTGCTACTTCTAGACCTGACACTACAGGACATATTCCTCACCTCTGCACTCCTATTGTAATCCCATTCCCTGGAAAGCTGCATATCCTTCAACCCACTGCCCCTTGGCCTCTCCTGCTGTCATGCACAGACACATCTAGGGCTCCATCTTTGCTGTGAGCCTCCCTGGGGAACACTTTCTATTTACTTTCTACTAAGCAATTAATTAAAACCTCAGGAGATCCTTTAGGCAGCTGCAGTGGCCTTTATCAGCATTTTTCCTGTTAAGAATGAGCTCCTTACCCACTGACTCCTCTGGGATCTCTCTGCAGAGTGCAGCAGTTCCAGAGCACATTCCCAAGTGTCAGGACAGTCACTTTGCATTTGTCAGACAGGATTTTACTTTCTAGTAGGAGGAAATGTCTGACACTGGCATTGGCAGGAGCACATAACCAAGAGCCTGCCCAGGTACGTGCTGTTGCAGGCAGCTCTTCTCTCAATGCTCTGCCTGCTGAATCAGCCTCCCAGCACAGTCACTGTCATAACAGCGCTGCAATGTCTGATGCAGTAATTAATACAGAACCTCATCCGCCTACTCCTTGGCCAATATTCCTTTATGGTCACAGCTTCTGGCAAAAGTGGACAAAGGTGGTGGTAATTGCTATACAGTATGAAGTCTGACAGCAAACTCATTACAAAGGGTGAAGTAAATAATAATAATAATAATAATAATAATAATGTAATCATCATCTTTCTTTACACCCAAATTTTCTACTTTGGACTCTTCAGGTATTTAAAGTGGAGTTAAAAGCACTACTTTATACAATATTATACCCTGATTCATTTGACTACCCTGCTACACTGTGAACTAAACACTTGGCTGCCTGTCATAGGCACACCAAGAGAGTTCAAGATGAGGTTGACGGACAAACACATCCCAGCATGCCCCAAACTTTGCTGAAAGCATCAACTAATAAACCCAGATGTGATTCTTACTTCTCATGGCCTGTACAGACTGAATCACCACATAAAAACCAGGTTTACAATAGCCTGACCAGAAGACTTAAGCAGCTGGTTATGAAGCCTCCTGGATGCTGAGAAGGCTGAACGTTGAGATGTGAAGGCACCTCAAAAAGACTGAAGGAAGATCAGGTTTGTGATTAAATCAACTCAAGCAGGAGGGTTTATCAGTTCTGATTGTTAAAAATACTTTGGGAAAGGAAACAAAGATTACTGCTGTATAACTTGGATAAGGCCATGTCTACAGCACAGGAAAATAAAGTGTAACATTGAGTTATTTTATACTGGACACATCCAGCAAACCTGGTCACATCCGTGTGGATCTCAGATGATGCATCTCTGTTAGCATAATTAAGTCCAGCAATGAGGCTTCCTACTTCTGAGGCTCTGGAATTACTATTACCTTCCACTCACCTGTCACAAAACCTTTCCAGATAAAAAAGCCAACCCTGATAGACCCCCAAACCCCAATCACTTTCTCTGCCTGTATGTACATACAATCTATATCAAGCAGCTCAAATATCATTGCTGTAACGTGTTGCACGCCCCTATTGAGAAGTACAAAAATAACCAGTTTAGTCCTTTCCACTACAACTGTTCCCAGCTAGAAACCTGCAGCTTGACTGGACTCAATGAGATTCACCCAACTCTACACAGAATAGCTACAGAAAGTGGCCCAAAAATTATGTGATAAACTCCTATCAGAAGGATCACTCCTTTTAAGTGCAATTCAAACAGAAAACTCACCTCTCCACCCTCCAGTTCTAGCAGCAAAAGACAGTACTGAAAGAGATCAGAAAAGATCTTATGTGCTGCAAATAACTCGTTTTGAAACCAACATCAGTTGAGCCAACCCAGCACACACCTTTCTCCATGAGAGCACAACTTTAACCTTTTCTTAAAAGCTTAGGTTTGGACACAGTTTGCTGCACAGGCTTCACTTAGGATTTGTCTAGACAAACTGCTCCATTTCAACCATACGTTCAGACCATAGAAGAGCCTCTAACATTGATATTATTATAGAAAATAAAGACAATTGTGCCAACATGAGCAATTCTTGTATGGGCTGCTTTGCAAATGAGCATTTTTTTTTTAAGTGACACAAGTACAAAGAGGTTATAAACAGCATCAAGTCTACTTCACTAAAGGGTGACTGTTACCCTAAATAAAATCACTCCATTGTAACAAAAGCACGTGTAAATCCAGTGTGAAGAATAACTAACACCTCTCACAAGCAGCTTTGCCTACAGACTAAGCCACAGTTCTTGAACCCAATAATTCACCCTTCTGATGCTTACATCACTGAAAGCGCTTCAGTGAACTGAGGGCAGAAGTATTTATAACCCTTAAATCCAGGTGACTGTCAGCAGTGCAGCGTCACAGTGCCAGCACCGGGGTAAACAAGGACACAACTCAAAAGGGAGAGCTGAGCTTCTCTGTTGATCCCCCAGACACAACCTCCTTCCGATTCACAGGTCATGAGTCCAAGGCCATCAGGAAGGAGCGTGATTTTGGGGTGAGGATAAGGCAGGCACAGGGAACACAGGTGAATTTTCTGCCTTAAAGCCACAACTGACTGCAACAACAGGGTTTGTGCTTGCAGCAAAGGCATTCAAAACACTCTCCATGCAGAGGTGCGTTCTGAGCCTCTCAGGTTTATACTCAAAACTTGGCATTAGCATTACCCCTTCCTTGAAGGGCCTAAGGTCATTGAGAACATAACACAGAGAATCCAACAGCAGGATGAGAGACAGGGAAAGGCACCACACAAAAAGATGTGTATGAGCAGGGGCATGCTGAGGTCCACCTATGGCACCCATCTAGGGGAAAACCCCTCAGAATGCTCCCTTTCAAACCACCTCAGGGCCAGATAGGAAGGAGGAAAGGGAAAGTGTAGATTCCAACCTAAAAATGTACATAATAATAATAATAATAAATAATACACCAGCCTCCAAGCGCAGATCACACACAGGAGGGCAGTGTGACCAACCAGCACCCTGAGGGGAGGATGCTTCCTGCTCTGGAGGTGGCCGTCACCACCAGCAGCCTCACCAAGGAGCACTGGGTAAAGTCAAGGCCCCGAGGCCTCTTACACGGCCCAGGACAAAGGTCCAGTCCCCTGCCAGGCAGTGCAGGAGAGGCCCCAAAGGGCCCCCTCCAAGTAAACACGGGGCAGGTGGAAGCACCCCCTCAGTGCACACTAAGGCCCCACACGCACACACCGCAGAGAACCAGGTCTCCCTCTACCTATCCCCCTCCAGAGCCCACAGAGAACGGAGTCACTGCGAACCCCACCGACACCCCTCAGCGCTCGCAGAGGAGGGAAAGGGCCTCCTCGAGCTCCAAGGCCTCCTCCGAGCCGGGAAGGGCCTCAGTCCCCGCGCACACAGCACACGACCGGCGGCCCCAGGCCCGTCACTCACCCTCAAAGCATTGAAGGGGAGCGGGAAGGCCTCGAAAGCCCCTCGCGGGCTCAGAGAGCCAGAAAGGGCTCCCACGATGACTTAAAACCCCCAGAGGGCCGGGCTAGACCCAACCGGGCCCCGCCGCCCCTCACCCACCCTTAGGCCTCACTCACCGCGTCCCCGCCGACGCCGCTCCCTCCGCCTGCCGGAGGGCGGGGTCCCGCCGCTAAGCCCCGCCTCTTCCGGGACGCTTTCCTATTGGCTCCGCGGTCAGAGCCGGCTGGCCAATGGGACCCGAGAGATGCCGG
>NDXB01009644.1:0-26602 GCA_002631895.1 Agapornis roseicollis
ACCTGCTTGTCAGCTCACAAACTTTGTTGGCAAGTTTGTTCCTGGAGTTTTCTCCGAATCAGGAGCAAGTCCAGAGGAAGGCCTGTGACACTGTCTCCCACTGTATGCTCGAAGCTCAAACAGTGAGATATTTACTGGATAAGTGAGTGGAAATTTGGCTGGTCAGGTTCCTTCCAAGGACTGGTTAGAGGCAATAGGTTACAAGTGACATCCCTCAGGGATCTATGCTAATGCCAGAATATTTTAGTGTCTTTATTAATGGCCTGGACAATAGATTGAGTTCACCCCAAGTCTGCGGACCATAGCAGGGCTGCTGTCCAAAGGGATGTCAGCAGGGCTATAGGTATCTTCAAAAGCTGAACAAAGACAAATTCTAACCCCTCTACCTGAAACAGAATATACCCATAGAGCAGGTCAGGTTGAGGGACAATAGAAAGGATGCAGCTTTGCAGGAATGTGGGTCTGAGAACAGCCTGAATGTGAGGTAGCAGCATGCCCTTGTAGCAAAGGAGGCCAATCACATACTGGCTTCTGTTAGCAAGAGGATAGCAGAGCTGTCTCCCTCTATTCAGCATGCTGGGAGTACTGTGTCTAGTTTGGGGTTTCCCAGCACAGGAATGACATTAACCAACTGGAGTGAATTCCAGGGAGAGGTCACACTGGTCAGGAGCCTGGAGCATATGGTGTTCAAGAAAGGGCTGCAGGAAATATGTTTGTTCAGCCTGCTGAAAAGGAAGCTTCAGGAGTGACGTTACTGCTGTCCAGTCACTTGACAGGATGGTATAGGGAAAGCAAAGCCAGACTCTTCTCAGAGGTGCATGGTTCTAGGACAAGATGAGTATGTGTCTAATAGACACAAGTTACAACACAGGAAATGCTGATTAGATATTAGGAGAAACATTTTTTGCCATTAAAGTAGATCACTATTGCAACAGTTTTTTCTGAGAAACTGTAGACTCTCCAACCTTTGAGATACTCAGAAGCAGGCCCTGAGCAACCTGCTCCAAGCTTGCTCTGTTTGTAGTGCGAGGCTGGGCTAGACGTCTTCCAGATGACCCTTCCAAACTATGTGCTTCCTTAATTTATTTATAATTTCTCATCCTTTGAGAAAGGCCTGATGACTCACAAGACTGGGGCAGGATGGAGACACAAAAGGTCAGTCTCAGTGTCAGGAGGGTACAAAAGCCGTGTTCAAATAACAAGCACATGGCTGCCAAGACAAGAAGAATCCAGGTGATGTGATATGGACTAACCAGTTGGAAATATCTGGAGATATATACAGCAGTGCTGGTAAGTAATCCATCTGATTGTTTACAGTTTTTCCATTTGTTTTCTCTTTAACTAAGGCTGGAAACAGAAACTGATGCAAATGCTGACACTACATTATTTCTCTCTTCCCACACACAAACACACTTGTGGCACTCTCTTAGCTGTACTTAGAAAGAAGCTGATTTACCAGGGAAACACAAGATCTCTAAGAGCTTTACAACTCACCTGAATAGAGGAGAGGACATTCTGCAAGCTCTTATTTGTTATCTGAGGCAGGCTGTTTTCAAGGGGGAGAGGATTTGCAGTGTCTGCAACCAAACCATGTTTTGCTTGACCTTCCAGATGCGGGAGGGAAAAAACACCACGACTGATTTTCTAAATAGAAAGCAAAAGGAAATATTACACAGCGATCTAAAAACCAATTCTCTGTAATGCAGAGGGACTTAAATCCTTGGAAAATATGTATGATTCACTTCTGACACCTAATGGCAAAGAGGAAAAGAGCATGGACCCTCCTGCAGCTCTGCTGTACTAATGGGCAAAGTTCATCCAGGGAATCAGGTAGTCTGGCACATTTTAGGGCATAAAAACTTCTCCACAAGGACACCTCCATTCAGCATCAAAGCAGGGACTGGTTTAGCTGGAAAAGGCAGTTGGTCTTGGAAACTAAAGAGCTGTTCCAGCAGAGCTCCTTTGAGTGGGGAAATAAAGCATATGTAGGGTAATAAACAGGAATGAGTTGTAAATGGCAAGGCAATGTCATTAGCTATTCCCAATGGTAGAAAAGAAACTGGGACTGGGCTGCTGCCAAACATCAGGAGTGGAGACAGTGAACGGTCTTCCCTGCACTGGTTTCTCAGTATTTCCTTCCCCCTCATTTCCCATGGAGTTTGCTTTAACTTGGCCCCTTTGTTGTACTGCTTGTTGGTGAGGGAAAGTGAATTCTGTGCAAAATTTACTGGAAAATAAAGGCTTATACTAATTTGAAAACTTATTTGCAGAACATCTCTTCATTCTTCAAATTCTTTTTATTAATTCTTTAAAGTCAGTCATTTAAGGATGTGGTCTTTGGAATATTAGACCCTCTAATCATCTTTGATATCTAAGTGAGAGAAAACAACTCTCGGCAGCAGAGAAAATTTTTGTGGTAGACTATTTCTTTGTAAAATATTAAGAAAAAAAAAGTTAAAATGGATCTGAAACTGATCAACATCATCAAAGGCAAAACAAGGACTAGAGAGTTAAGGCTACAACACATACAAGTCTGTAACATTTTCGTCATCAGGGATGGATAGAAACATATCTGTCAAGCTTTTGACCACAATGAAAAAGTTTGATACTTCATCAAAAAGCAAAGAAACAAAGTTCTAAATCCAACCAACTTCAGTGAATAAATTTAATTTCCCAATACTATGGAAAAGTCTTTAAAACCTTAGAACTCAGTCCAGTGGACTTTTTATAAAAGCTTCAAGAAACAGAAGTGACTAGGCATAAGTAATGTCTCAAATGCTACTGAACAGCTAGCAAAATCAAAATACTCACAGGCATTAGGGATAGGAAGTCATACAGCTACAGGAGAAAAGGAAAAGACCAGGGAATAAAGGATTTACCTCTGCTCAGATTCATTTATTATAGGGGTCCCCTAGAAAACAAGCCTTCTGATACTTTTAAAGTCAGCTGAAGAGTCACATACCTGATGGAAGACTCTGTTTGATCCCAGATGATCTCTTTCTTGAACAGTCAGCTGAGACTGAGAAAATGCATCCACATGGGAAGACTGCAAATATGAAATGTTGCTTTAATAAAAATGGTTCTGGAAAATGACAATAATCCTGAAATATCTGTATGGATTTTATGTTCCTTTTCTTTGTGGCAATGTCTGTGCCAACACAATGTATGAGAGAGGACCACAAAAGCTACTGGAAACAGACTATGGCCTAGAAATTCCTCTCCCAGTCAAACAGGTGTTTTGTGGGCAGATGCAGAGACAGATTGCTTTGCCCATTTTTGTCTCTCAGCATGCTTCATATGCCCATGTGGTTAGTGGAGGGGAAGGGGAGAGGGCAAGGCATTTGCATCTCTAAATATGTGCTCAAAAGCCAACAGTGGGCCTGCTTGGAAGGACAGCTTTAAACTGCCTCACAAGATAGATTGTGCGTCCATCCATTGTTAAGAGCAGCACTAAGCTGATTTGACTTGTGGTACAGATTTAATGAAAACACAGCTATGTTAAAATTTACTTAGATACAGAAAAAAACCCATTGGTTCCAATGGACAGGTAATATAAGCAATAAATACAAAGAAGAAAAAATAAACATGGGGAAAGTGCTAAGCACCTCATCATTTAAAAGATTTTGGTGGTGATTTCAGCAGGTTTTTTATAAAGATTAACACAATAAGGTAGCACTTTCTGTCCAACAACAGACTATAATGAACCGCAGAAGTCTGTAGATACTGAGAACTCTGTGGCCATCACAGCTTGGAGCTCTGCTCTCCAGACTGAAGTGAACCCCACTGGGTTTGGTCAAAATTGCTCCCTTGTCCCTGGGCTTTGAGATAAAATGTCATTCCACTCTCAGTCAAAACCTCATCTTTATCCAAGTAGATACATCAGTTCCATTACAGAAGTTCAGAAGTTGCAGAACAACAATATTTTCCCTAGGAGCGGAGGAACTTGGAGCAAGGAACTTTGGTTTCCAAATAACAAATCTGCAGCAAAAATCATCCTACAGATGTGAACTGCTGATTAAAAACTCTTAAATAAAGCAGCATGGCATTCTTCTTCATCTGTTTTACAGCCAGGGCTTCCATGACCTGTACTTGTCATAAAGTCTTAAATGGGCACATTACCTGCTGATGTCTTTCCTTTTTGCAATGACTTTTAGTCTATCCAGTTCTGGTATGGGTGCCAGGGGATCACTTGTTAAAAGTCTCTGTCATGGACTTACAGTTAGTCCACTTGAAAACATGCCAACATACTGGAGGAGTATGCTTAATGTATTTTGTACTGGCTTGTGCCATAAAACATCTGCCATGGTGCAGCCTAGCCACACGGAAATTGCCTCTGACTGAGCCTGAAAGCAGAAGGGACAATTCAGATTACAATGCTGCATCTGTGCCAATAAACTGCATATGTATATGTATATGTGTATATATACATATATACACACATACAGGACCTGTAGTGAGTGAGGGATGCTTATGTACAAACTGATCCATACATGTACAGTGATTTCAATATATCCAGGACACAGCAGCATTGCTACAAAGTGCACATCAAGCTGAAAGATACGTACAATGGCTCTGACACATCCTGCTCTGTTAACATGGAATAGCTGCTCAGAGAGGCTACGGGCTCTCCATCCTTGGAGAGGAGGTTAGATTAGAGACCTCTAGAAGATACACCCTAAGAAAATACAGAGAGAAAACTCTATGTACAAATCTAACTGATCACACAAAGGGAATGCTGCCCTTTGACATGCAGGTTCAACTGTCTCACCATCAACTATGAAGACACCACTAAAGCTAGGCAGACCAACTAGAAACTAGTGCAGTTAGTTTCCATGACAGGTACTTTTGTTTTCATTTGAAAAGTTGTGAGGAAAAAAAAAACCATAATAAAATAATATAATAAAAATAAGTCATTCTGCAAGCTTAAATGGGAAACTTCAGATACAGAACAAGCTGAAAGCAACAGCTCTGGGTTTAGCCTTATGTTAATCGGTACAGCTCGCAAGGAAAGATCATGGATATCTGTGGAGCAGAGAAGAATGTTAGGAAAGGGAAAGGTACTAAGACCTGTCTTTGCAAGACATAGCAATTCCCATCTTTGAAATGGGAGATCTGATGGCTGGGGGTAAGGAATTATGTGTTGTAAACCCAATACATCCCCAGAGACACCACAACAAATGCCCCCAGAAGAGAACCACTGGAACACTGCATTCCTACATATGAATTTCCTGGAGCGCGATATACTTCACCCAGTGCACCAAATATACTTGTGATTTGGTTATCCTTCAATGCAAATTTGCATAGATGATCTACGGAAAGCCCAATGACAGAGGATTTTTACAAACACTTCACATGCAAACTACATATCCTGCATTTGAACAGAGAATCATATCTGTTATGAAGGTGAGCATGGGATCCACACTCATAACTGTATTAAATATATCAACCCAGCTCTTAATCAGACTATTAATTTTAGTGCATGGTATGCATTTTCCCACTTTATTCTCAGCTATCTTTATTTTTCAGTTTCAGGAGCTCATGAAAACAATACACTCCATTTAAAGACAGTTTCTTAACCACTTTGTGCTTTTCTAATTACAAGTCAACATAAAGCCAGGATTTTAGAAGGTAACAGTTATCACTGAAAACCAAAGAAACCATGGACTTCACAGACCTGTACAGGCTGCAGAGTCTTCCCTCCAAAATGGCATTTTATTTCTCAGCAATACTTTCAAATAGATATGCAGTGATGCCTACATCACTGAATATAAACTTCAAAATATATTGTGTATACAGGCAGAGCATGAACAATTCACAGAATGATTTAAAAACTCAGCAAGATCTAAGGAAGCAGGCTGAGTGAGCTCCAACATTTGCTGTCAGAGTTTGGAATCCATTTCACTGGGGAAAGATCAACAAGATACAGAGACAGACATTTCTCCTTTTACAGTGCAAAAATATCAGTCCATCAGGCCGTGGTTGTGCCTTTTTTTTTGATCATGGAAATCCGTGACTCTTTGTCTCTCCAAACCCACTTACTAAGGGTTTATAGTTCTTCAGTGCTCTTTGGGAAATTTATTCAAAATACCTTAAAACCAATGACTGATCAACTCTTCTAACATTCCCCCAAAGAAATGAATACCATAATATTTTATACATGGAAAAACTGATCTGTGCCTACAATAGTCCTGCTGGTGGATGAGCAGGTGGATTGACCAGTTAGTCCACACAGTGACTTATTCAATGGTCTTGATCCACATGACCCACCCGCTGCTGCTCTAGCATAATCCTGTACATCTAAGATGGGATCTACAGTTGAGCTGTTATGACTGGTTTAACTCTTGTAGATGCACTTCACATTAAAACTGCATCAACTGTTACTATCCCACTGCATTTCAATCCTGGCTGTCCTACTCCTATAGCATTCAACCTGTCCTACAGCTGCAATATTGCACTTCAGTCCCAAGCTATAATCTCCTACTATTCCAGCCCTTCAAATCATGTATTACCTTGCTAATTCTGTCACTCAAGAAATAGAACAATGTCCTTATTCACCAGCTAGTCGTCAGTCATAAGGAGTTTTACAGCCGAGCATACAGCATTCTGCAAAATCAGGAACGGTGGCACATTTTCGTAATTCCTAGAATGCTAGCCAATTTTTCAGTACCCACTTGACCACACAAATCAGAAATGCATTGAAATTTTATAAATTATTAAATGCACAACTACTAAAATACAGACTCCATTGTCCCCTCATTTAAATGGGCACTGTCTTCTCTTTGTATTCAAAACTGAATCAAGCCTGTAGAATACAGAAACAATACAATGTAGGTGTTAGATCATGCAATATATTAAAAAGCCATACCAAATGCATTCTCACACACTCAAAATACAGAAGGAACATAAACACTTTCCCCACCTTGTCAACTATTTCTGTCAGCATAACTGCAAGAGCCGTTAACTGCAGGATAGATGTTGTTTATTCCGTTCGGCGAATGCATTTCAGGAAGCCCACCTTCATCTAGTCAGAGCATCGCAAGATCAGTTTCATACAGTACCCTGATCAGAGAAAAATGGATAGTGCTTCTGCTTGGCTTCAGATTTAAATTTTTATCCCGGAAATATGCCAGTGACTATTAGCTGCTCTAGTATTCTTTTGGTGGCCATCTGTTCCCTTTCTCAGCCTCCTTCTAGCCAAATATAATTTTCCATATTTATCATGGCAAGTCAGTAATAAGAAAGACAAATATAACAGGATTGGCTGTTCTCCTTGCCGTCTCAGTCTGTTCTTTCTCACTGAGCTCATGTGCGTGTGAAACCAAAAAACACTTGAACTTGTATCTTTTCAAAATTTGTCGCAGCAACCTTGCTATACAGTGAGCAAGATCTATTCACCAAGACAGCCAACCTGGGAAACAGAATTAATACCTCAAGGGTTGATTTCTCATTGGGCATTATGTGTCATTTACTGAGGACCAAATTATGGCACCTTGGTCTATGGTTCTTGTTGGCATCAGTGCAGAGCTGCTCTGCCCTGTGAGATAAACATGCTCTCATTTTGGTGTAGATACTGGGACAGAGCTTAGCTGCCATCTTGTCTTTCTTATTCCTCTTTTGGGTATTGTATGTGTGATGGAGCACTGATGGAGGCATTCCTAATCCCCCCACTATCTTAGGGGAGTATCTAAACCCGAAAATGCAATTTGCTCTCCTCCTTCATACAGCCAAGGAATGGCATGTTCCCTGCTGATCTTAAATCTGTTGACAACCAGAATAGCTCTACTTTCACTCAGAAACCAGGGTTTCCAAAGAAGTACATTGTCACCCACAGATGCTGTTCTAGAAGGCTTTTACTGATGCGCCTCGAATGAGCACCACTTTTCACAGTGTAGTCAAAGGACAAACAGCTATTCTTTCGTATTCATGGTGCTCCAGCAATGCCCTTGCCTACTTGCCTAATATAATCGTGGAGGTGCACCTTTTAAAAGGCACATCGCTCCCATTTCCATCACTCCCACTTTTCCATTCTTCCAAGCTTTGTCGGCAACTCTCTTGTATCAGTATTAGTGCTCCTATACAAGAGAAACTTCTCATTCACTGGCCAAAACACCAGACTGTCACACCAGCAGGGCAGGTTTAGCCCCGGCAATGCCTGGAGATGCCATGTGCTGGAACACAAATTAAACAGTCTGAACACACATCAATCCTATTTAAGTTAAACCACACAAACATATACAGACAAACCATCATGTGTGAGCACATACAGCTAGTTATACTCAACTCTTCTCTTCCACAGGTATATTAAGCATTTCTCAGCAATTCTCACCAAGATTCACAAGAAGGGAATTAATTAACGTAGTGTATGGCATATATTCTGTGAAAATATAGATCTCTGATACTAGAAATTCTCAGTGCAGTCCACTGTCGATATCACATTTATGTACTACATAGATGAAGCACCGCCACAATCACTACTGCTACTTGCTAATGACACTCAATGATGATATGGTTTAGTGGAGGTGTAGGGCATGGGTTGGACTTGATGATCTTAGAGGTCCCTTCCAACCTAGTGATTCTGTGATTCTGTGATTCAATGCTCTTCTTTCAACCAGCTGTGCTAGGTATATGAGGTAGGGCATGTAGCAGAAAGCTGCACACTGCATTCACTTGGCTTGCTGCAGTGCAGGGATTCTTTCAATTAGAAGATTTGTAATACAGCTTTACACAGGTTCTGACTGTTGAAAAACTGTTAGCATTCTCAGGATAGTCTACTTAGAAAGGAGTGAAGGACAAATCTGAAAGACTCAACTATGCCCCATTAAGAATGTCTGTACTTTATTTATTTCTGTTCTTTGTAATGTTTTCTATCATCATTTTATTTTATTACTTTCTTGTAGGAACATTCAAATTTGCTGTGTTATGTCATGCAGGAATAAAAATCATCTTCAGGGTGATTCCTTCCTCACACCTGAAGAGGACCAACTCATTTTTGACAACACAAGAAACTTGATAAAGTTTTCTCCTGCATTTCTTAGCAATACTTTCAAAGCAAGAGAAACCTCTCAGGATTATTACTGAGTTTCAGTCATGGTACACTGAAATAAGAAGCAGTGCATAAAATGTTTCAGCTATAAATTACAAAAAGGTTTTGTTAGGTTTGACAAAAATATTTATGGACTTTGTAACTGTATTTCTTTTTAATACCTGTTTTTGAAATATACTTAATTAAAGGAGCTAAATTCAATGGTAGATAAATTCTTCAAGGATGCAATCACTAGCTGTGATCACACAGGCAAAGCCTTAACTACAAATTTGTTAAGTTTGCCAGCATCTCTGTGAGGTAGAATAGTATTAGGTGTGAAGGAAATTAAAGAACTTCCCCTGTAAAGGAATAGGCATTCTGCAGTGAGAAGAGGTTTTGTTTCATCTTAGTCTAATTATTCAAGGTAAATTAATTTCCCTGTGGAAGTATTCCTGTTTTTTTATCGGCTTGATTTGAGAACGAGCCTATGCATATAATGTAGACTAGCTATCCCAAATTTTTACATCCCTAAAATTAAATTAGACTAATTCTGCTCTTTGTGCTGTTTACTGTTCTCTTCCTGCACTCCTGATCTGAGCAAGGATACATAAGAACAATGAATTGAACACTGTCTCCAGCCCTGTGCTGTGGCATATGTATAGGCTTGACTAGTGGCATGGAGAAAGTCAAATGCTGCCACTTCAGGCTGATGGAGGGAAGGTGCCTAAAAGCCTTAAAGAATAATGTGAGTGGAATTGCCAGAAAATGTCTTATATTGCTCCTGCTGTATTTGCTGTAATAAAGCATATGAACTATGTCAATAAGACATCTACAAAACAAGTGCAAAGGGAATGGCTGCTTTAAAGTTTTGTATACATTTACTTGAGCAAAGATTCTACCAGGTGAACTAATTAGTGCAAGTCTACTGGAAATGCAAAAGCTTCTGTGACTATGACACACAAAAAGAAATGTGTCTTCTTTTATGTGTGTCTTTTACAGAAGAGTGCAAAAGTTTGGGATATGATAAAGTCAAGTTTCTGACATTGGAATTACTTGCTAGGATGTTGGCTGTTTAAAGTTTATTAACAATTCCTATCATGGATCTGCTCTTTCTCCTAGCAAACAAAAAAAAAACCCAAAACCAAATCCTAAGTTAATAATGCTGTTCAGTTCTAAAAGAGATCTAAAGCTAGATAAGAAATACAAATGCAATTTTACATAAGGGGGAATTAAGGCATGAGATAGCTAAGGATGTAATTGTTATAATCTTGAGAGATAATTCCTAGGGTCTGAGCAAAGGTCCACAACTGAATTCAAACAGAATTTGGGTACATGGGGATTTTCCAAACAGTTCTTTGATTGTACATAGCCCTAGCACCTAGAACCCTAGCAACATCATCATTTCTAGGAAACTGACTAGGCAAACAAAGGGCAGCCTAGAAATCAGTGCTCAAACAGTTTTTTCTAAAGCATCAATTTGTTCTTAGGACTATTCCAAGAACAGAAAATATGGTTACTCCTCAACTCACAAACTAAAGAGGAATCACATGAGAAGCAAGATTTGGACAAAGACCAGATAAGCTGATTTAAATAGAGTGGGGAGCACAGATGAAACAGAGCTCTAGGTATGATGAAAAGTCATAGGCAAAAAAAAATGATAAACAAATTAGATCAATATCATGACAGAAAAAAACTTTTAGCTTTCCTGTCAAGCCCTGAAAGCCTGCAAGATCTTCCTTTCAAGAAGAAGCTCCAGCTGTTTCTACCAATCTTGGGAAATGCCTGTTTCCCCTCTTTGATGACTGGGAGTGGAAGCTGGAGAAGTTAGTCCAGAACAATCAAGGTGTCTCAGTCATTGTATAGTTCAGAACCTCATTTACTAAATACCTTCCCAAATATTACTGACATCAGACATTCACATATGCATTCAGATATACTTCTTAAATAGTGACCTCTCGGGGAAGAAAACTAGGGGCATCTTTTCACAACTATATTACTTCAGAAGGGTTATTCTCATGTAAAATTAATAGCACCTCAAATCCTATAGAAGGTCAGTTTAAACAAAATGACCCAATGTTAGTTTTAAACTGAGAAACACATGATTTTAAAAAGACAGAACTTTTGATTTCAGATTAATACAACTCACTAGGATCTATAATATACATAGTCTACAATATACATATTACAATATACATACAATACATACTACAATATACATACAATATGCAATCTACATAGTCTGCAATATATGTATATTTTTAATAAACCAAAAATTCTCTCACATAAACCTAAAAGTCAATCTGAAATCTTTTGCAGAACCATAGGTGCTCTGGGATTCTACAAACTAATTATTTGCTTACCATTATGCAAAAACCTACAAGATAATCCTGTGTTTAATGTTGTAGCATTAATAATGTTAATGCATCCATTAAAAATTGCCATCTTAATTCCACTTCAACAAATTTAGATAATGACTAATCCAATATCATATGAAATTGATAGTAAATGGTAGAGCTGATCAAACTGTTTTCCTTCTGTTTTCTAATAGTTATTTTCCATTCCTCACAACAGGTATGCCAATACAGTCTAATACAAACATTTGTACATCAAACAAGAAACACAAATGCCAAGCATTATTACCTTAGGCTGGATTCTCCTGTTTCTTCTCATTCGTAAACAACAGTTAATGAGGAAGCTGAAATCACAGCATCTCTTGCTGTTTCTTTCCTTCCCCATAATGACAAAGCTCCATGTTTTAAATCAGTCTCCACTAAATTGTTCTCCCTGTTATTTAAACCTGATGTTACTGTTCATCTAATCCAACCCAGCCACACAGGTGTCCCTCCATGAATGATCCTGTGGGCTGATGGATGATTTTTATGGGGGAACTGGCTGGAATGAAATCACATGTTGCTTTACCACAGTTCCACAGTGCCGACACAAACTAAATAATATCAAACTGAACTGTGAATAGTAGCATATCTGCTGATGTGCTGTGAAATCTTTGAGGACTTAGCACAAGCACAACATGTTCATCAATTAGGCTCAGTATGATTGCAAAACTGCCCCTTGAGGCAACACAAGGTGCATCATTTGCTTCCCGATAGAACTTTAGCTCTATCGCTGTAAACATAAACTGTCTCATTAACTAATTCAAAAGTAATTTAGAGTTTCATGAACAATCTAAGGGGTGCCCCCAAGAATTTCACTCAAAGCTTCCTCTTAGGCCTCAAAACTACTTGCAAGCTTGGAATTACTGTTCCTAGGTAGTCCTGTCTCTGCTTAAATTTTAACCTTCTATGTACCCTGACAACCTTTTAGATACTCCTTCAGCAAAACAAATGTTTGCAGATGGAGCAGCCTTAGCTTAGAATGTTAAGGGAATAGTCTTCAGTGATCTTTTATTCAGCACGTCGTCGTAATCTATTTTTGCACTTCTGACAGACTCCATGGGGTGTAACTAATACTCAGTCTCAATTCATTATTTTCTTTACTTTTCTTCTGAGAACAAAAAAGCAATTCACAATTCATAAAGAGCAGAAAAATGTAGACACGCTCTTTGCCAAAGAGAAAGACTTAAAAAAGCAGAACAGCAACACAAGCTTTATGAATAAAAAGGCCATACTAGGTTTGGAATAATAACAAAAAAGAAGTTTCCAAATCTGCTTGTTGGAAAAGACTGGAATTAATATACTCTTATTATTTATTTTTTTAATTGCTTTGTAAAATTGAAAAACAAAGGGGAGGGAATAAATAAAAGACAGTTGGATGACAGAACACCAATGGCAAAAAAGTCAGAACACAAAACTGTTTTTTTAATTAAGAAAAACCAAAGCAACAACCGATAAAATCTGAGGACCATAATTTTTCTTACAAAAGAAATAGAATCTCAAAGCTTGAGAAAGATTTCAGAAAGTCAGCAAAGTGTTTGTCCCATGTGGCATTAGATACAGCAATAAAATAATAAAGGGAAGTAGTTGCATGATAAAGTCTGTAACGAACAAATTCTGCTTGTGCCTTCATATTCTGCTGCAATTCACAACACTGAAGTGTTCTGTTTCTGAGAGTCAAATATAGAGCTTGAAAAAAGACAAGGAAAGTGATGGGAAAACAGAGAAACTGTATAAAGCCAAATAGCTTTGTGTGAAGTCTAGTGGAAAATGGATCATTCCCCAGCTCCTAAACCAGAGACACTATGAACTGAGCAAGTCACCATGAGACATATGAGCTTTTGTTCAAGCACTGAGAAACCTGTCACAACTCCCCTAGTTTTCACAAACACAATACTTACGAACCTGAAAATCAAAAGGTGACAAGGAACTCTGATCCTTTTAGAGTAGGTTATGATACATGCCAGATTAATTAGAGGTGCTGGGAGGGGTCAAATGGACTCTGTTTTCAGCTACTTGAAGAAGTTAAGTTTATTTGGGAGGAGAGAAAATGAATCTGCATCAGCTCCTTTTACAGCTCAACAAGTGCCTGTGCATGGCAGTGCTTTGAGGTCAGTATACTGTTACAGCAAGTATTATTGACATTTGGAAAATAACAGATATTAAGAAGTGCCGATTTTTTGTGTAATTTTAACTTGTTATGGAAGGGTGTAATTTGATCTACACTAGTGAAAAAATGAATGGGTATATACTGCAAATGGGAGTCTAAGCAGGGCATGGCTGAGAGAACTAGGGTTGTTTAGTCTGGAAAAAAGGAGGCTTTATGGGGACCTTATCAGTCTCTACAACTTCCTGAAAGGAGGATGGAGCAAGGTAGGTGTTGGTCTCCTCTCCTAAGTAACAAGTGACAGGACAAGAGGAAATGGCCACAAGCTGCACAAGGGAGGCTTAGACTGGATATTAGGAAATATTTCTTCACCAAAAGGGTTGCCAAACATTGGAACAGACTGCCCAGGGAGGTGGTTGAGTCACCATTCCTGGAGGTATTTAGAAGACATGTAGATGTGATGCTTAGGGATGTAGTTTAGTGGTGGAGTTGGCAGTGCAAGGTTAACAGTCAGGCTCCATGATCTTAAGGGTCTTTCCTAACCAAAATTATTCTGTGACTCCCATTTTCTTAGAGTGGATCTCCCAACCAGGCACTTGCCAGACCCTTGAGACCTGAACCACCTTCCTGCAAGTTAAAACTCACACAGCTGCCTACCATTGCAGCACCTACTTCGTGATTAAATGTTTGCCCACCTTACCACAGGTATCTGACTCTTTACTGGACAGACCGCAGGCCTACTCAAGCAATAATGCTACTGGTATTAAGTGTCTTCCCATACTTCTCCCGTTTACATTATATTAGAATTTTCATGCTGGTCTTGCAAATCATTTAGTGTATTTCCCTGGAAGTTTTTACAGACCTGCTGCTAATCACAGGCCACATCTCTTCTACAGTCATCATAGAATCACAGAATAGTTAGGGTTGGAAAGTACCTTAAGATCACCAAGTTCCAAGCCGCCTGCCATGGGCAGGGACATCTCACACTAAACCATGTTGCCCAAGACTCCTGGCCTTGAATACTGCCAGGGATGGAGAATTCACAACTTCCCTGGGCAACCCATTCCAGTGCCTCACTACCCTTACAGTAAAGAACTTCTTCCTTGTATCTAACCTGAACTTCCCCTTCATTTCTTCATATAGGGTGCTCAAAGTAAAATAAAATCATTGGTTAATTAAAACCATACATGTACCAGTTCAAAACCCTCCTCTATGCTTGCACACTGCTTCAGTACACCTCTTGCAGCTATCTGCATGGAGCAAAACTCTTTGCTATATACAACAAATCTGTAGTAAAAATGAAAAGAAAAAAACCCTAATGCATACTAATGAACATAGATGCATGTAATGAATTACATTTGTTTGCTGTCCAGCTTTGGGGTTCCTTGAGGAATTTTTATATAAGGAATCTTCTTGGTTATTATTTTTGTACATTATTTGACTGGAATTATCAGTCAGGTGTCAGGCCAATTTTGTGCTGTTAATGATATAAAGGTAGAGGCTGACCCACAAAATATGGTTTCACATAAAGCTGACATCAGTAGTCACAGCCAACAAGGTAGAAAAGGAGGAAAAAGAGAAGAGCACTGCAGAACAGTGAATTGTTACATGACAAGAGGCAGTCACAGGCTTTTGCAGCTAAGCAGCAGAGGCTGATAGTTGGTAACCTGGGAAAAATGTTGGAAGAAGGGGCAATTAAAGAAAAACCATTTCCAAAACTGGACAATGCACTTCTGAATGCAAAATACATGTAAAGCAGATAACTTTTGGTTTTTGGTTTGGTTTCTTTTTAAAGGCAGCTGTATTGCTGTGTATGCCATCACCGGAAAACGTGAAATCTTCTATGACTCCTAAACTAAGAGAAATCAAGTCCCAGTCAATAAAACGGATGGCACAGTTTTTCTGGGCAACTGCAGCATGGCTGCCAGACACGGCAAATGTAACCTGAATGAGTGGATAAGTACAGGAAGAAACTTCAGCTCTGCAGATGAATTAATTATTATCAGAAAACAGAATCCAGATTAAGAAAAAAAACCCAAACTTCACAAAACCAAACAATAAAACCCAAACAAGAAAAACAGAACAAACCAAACAGGAAGCACAAAGTGTGACTTTCCAGCAGTTTGAATTAGGCTGATGAAAGAAGTTACCTCTCTTTCCAAGCCTTACTTCGCTTGCATCCTTAGCCATCACAATTGCAATTACATGGCTTCTACTAAAAAATAGAGACAACTCATTCCATATATTTTTGATTAGGAATAAAACCAGATCTAATGATTAGGTGGATATATAAAGGCAGAATGCAAATTCCAGACACATCCCTTCAACTACATTTTGGTTTTGATTTGCTCTCAATTACTCTATTTGTGTGTTTTGAATGGTTCAGCCTTCCTGAAAGGGCTTCATGTGAAGTCCAGGGACCTTATTTGTGAAGGCTGGATTGTCTACTTCTGCCTACTTTTAGAGACTGCAAGATACCTGCACTTAGTTGCACAGGTTCTAGTGACCAAAAGCCAATTTTCAGAAACTTTTTAGGCAGTTAAGAATGTCAGAAACACAGGTTCATGCTTAGTGCAGTGGTTCACTGCTGTCCACTTCATTTGTTCTCAAGTAGCGCCTTATTTAGGAGTTCATGTCCACCTTCTTCCCAAGACCTGCAGCAGCACTGAGCTCCTGTAGAGGCACAGGACTACAGCTGCAGCAAGAGATACAGAGGTGCTATAGCATGAGGAGGAAGGGTCCAAAGTGCTCCACATACTAGCAGCACTCCCACCCCCACTGCAGCCTCCTTGGGGAGTTAACAGCTCCTGGCAGCAGTGTGTTTGGCAAAGGGGCCAAGTTAGCAAGGCAGACATCCTTGCCTCATCTCCACTGTTGATCTGTGGCACCACTGGCCTAGCAAGGTATTTATCAGTGCCTAGACACCAGGGGAAACCCCTGGGATCCAGCCTGCAGTCTGCATTTCACCTGTTACTGAACTGAGCAGTCAACTGTGACTTGAATAACACCTGGTTAAGGTAGCACCTCTGTGGGGGACGTGAGTTGAACAGCAATCCAAGGCAATGATTCAGAAAGGTATTTCAACATGCTGTTCATCTGCAGTATGCAAGCGGTTCTATGGACTTCAAAGGTGAGTGCTTACAGTATTTGCTAGATCCAGGCACTTAACACATTCTCAGTACACATGCTGAATTTTAATATATTAATCTCAATGTATAGATGTACCAAAATGTCCATACCTGGCACATGCATATTGCTACTGTTCATTCAAATAAAAGCTTTTAAATACGTATTTTGCCTCAATTCCTCCTTGGAGAGGAGGAATGTGCTAGAAATCATGCCCCAGTGGCATTTCAGGAGAAACATGTATTTATTAAAGGAGCTTTCATATTATTTAGGGAAAATATTTTAATATTACTCTCTTCATGGGCATTATAAATACAATATTAGGGAGATTTCAAAGGAGAACTATTTCCTTAACCATTGCATATTATTGTACAAAGAATAATTGGGTTTGAAGTAGCTTATCTCAAGAGGTACTTTCCAACCTGAACAGTTCTGTGAGTGTAACAGTGCAGTATCGCTGCCTACCATGCATGTTAAGGTTGTGCTGACCTTTCTTTTTAGTGGTGTTACTGCAGTCTTGTCTCACACTTTGGACAGTAACACTCATTTTCTTACCCTGTGTCAAAGACATCCTCTGCATGTTCATCTACAGCACATAAAATAATAATGTCATAACTAGAACAGTAATAAATTATATCACATCTTAAGAAAACACAAATTTGCTCATAAAACCTTTCTCACTTACAGGAAGAAGCTCAGGAAGCACAAAGAGTGTACAGAGGAGCTACTGCAGTATGTGCTGCGTAACATGTTTCAGGAATGATATGGATCAAAATTTAGCTAGGCACAATTCCCACTTAGGAACAGGCTGGCTGTGATGTGTGGAGGACAGAATGCTTCACATCACTTCAATACATACTTCCCCACTCTTGCAGGAGCAGCTGGAAAAAATCTGCCTCCCAATTTCTTTGGCAAGAAAGATGAATCAAAGCAAATGAAAAAGGGGAAGCAGGATCTGATCTTGGTGCAGACAAATTCACTTACATTCCAAAGTGCACACAGTTCAGCAGAGAATACACACTCTACTGTCATTATTACAGCCTCACTGGGGCTAATAAGGATACGGTGCACAAAGTTGATAAATGAGGAGAACAACACTTTCTATACATAACTGCATAAATTAGAGGTGGAAAACATATCCCATACAGACCATGTTTTTCTTTAAATGCTGATTTCAAAACTATTCAGTGTTATATCTTGCTGATTTAAATGTTCCCAGGAACTTTGGCAGCTCTCCACATTGACAGTTCTTTTGCAGGTAGCCTAAATTCAGCCAGCTCTTGGTAAATACATCTCATCTGTCTTTGCTTTATGAGCAGACTTCAGCCTTCCTAGAAAAGGCTTTGGGCCTTTTGGCCGCAGGAATCTGTCAGAAGAGCTGATGAACGGATGGTGGGAGCCATACAAGGCACAAGAGCAATAAGGCACATCCACGTGGCAGGAAAATGAGCTCAGAAGTGTTCATTTAGGGATCTTTCTCTTAAGTGTAGCAGCTGTCTTGCCTTTCCAAAACCTGCAGGCTGGCAGTGGCTTCATGCTTACTTCTTCACAGCAGTGTGAACACAGACAAAAGGAACATCATTTACATGGGAATTGGGTTCTACTCAAAGCCACTACAGAACTACTAGATATTAATAAGATTGCGTCCTCTTGCCATAACCTGATTAAACAAAGATATATCCAATGCTCAGCCAAAATCTTCTACATTGAAGACAACATGGCTGAGCCACCCTTAAAGGCAACTCTCAATATCTTGGTTCTCCCCAGTGCCAGGAGAAATTATCCATCCTGTTAAAAAACAAACAAACAAACAAACCAAACCAAAAAAACAAGTGCAAAAGATCCATGATAAAATTCTCTATTTGCGAAGCAGTGAGGCTATGATGATGCCTTGCTTCAAGTTCTTCCTACAGTATCCCTCATAGGTTGACTCAGAATTGCTCTGTTCAGAGAGTTCTGTTGGGCAATAGTTTATTAATTAAAAAAAAAATAAAAAAAAATAAAAAAAATTACAATCTTCATTATTACTGGTCATTATTCTCAAACTACCTGGCCAAAAGCTTTCTGACAACAAGACTGATCACAATCTCACATGGCTCTGAAGCAAACTTCAAAGTTCTGGACCTGGACCTGGGCTAAATCATGTTGCTATTGTTAAGAGTGAAATTCCCAAATTGAGTTGGTTGATACTCAATGTCATATTCTGCAAGGATAAAATGTAGGTAATTGGTAGATATCCCCCACATACTACTTCTTCTCCATGACATGTTATCGCAGTTAAAATACCACACACAGAAGAAACTATATATCCAACATTGCCATTATCTGTTTTCCCCACCACCATGGGTTTAATAAACACACATTTTAAAAGGCTCTTTCATACACCAGATTAACAGTTAGAATTAATAACAGTAGTCTGGATGAGTCCAAACTGAGAACAACTGAGAACAAGGAGATAGCAAAGATTTATCTTGTCAACTATGAAACAGACCACAGCAGGACAGAGAACAACACCATAGTTTCATGAGCATTTTAAACCAGCACTGTTGCTAAAAGGGGACTGGGGAGGTGGGAGGAGAAGTCTGCTTCTCCTTTTGCTATTTATTCTTAATCCTCAGGTGTCCCCTTCTTTATGCCAGCACAAATGTGCATGAAATCCTACAACAAATTGGATCAAAAAGTAACTCAGGTTAAAATTAAACCGGCAAAGAAAACTCAGCTTAGTTTTAACCTCATCAGTCCTCTTCCACTTCACTCTGCAGTGGCAGAAATGATCCCTGCTGTTAAGGACAAGTGATCAGGGTCAGGGAGGTACATGCCATGCCTTTCCATGCTGATTGTATCACCCTGTTGATAGCATCTCTGCTGTGCTTTGACACTGCCATTACTGACATTTAAAATGGAGCACGGAAATACCTCAGCAAGGTGTGGCTTGCTGGGATTTTTAAAAGTAGAATAATTAATATTTTTGATTTGTACGAGCTCATATTGTCCAAGGCAGCTATATCAGGTAAGAAAGACAAGATGGAAAAAGAGATACTTTCTTACAGCTTATGAGTAATTTTTAGCCATGAATTCTGTGTCAACCTAAAAACTTGGACCACTGTATTACTTTAAAATGGACTTACATGAAATATTGAAGTGCTATCCCTCTTGTGATTACGTTTGGAAGAAAGTAAAGGTGTGTGTCCCTGTTCTGCAGAGCTGTGAAACATCAGCTGAGGCAGCGTTAATCTTCATTCTTATTTGATTTTGAAATTACTGTACAGCATGTTATATATAGCAGGAACTTGTCTGGCTTCTTGTTTCTTATGTTTTGTTCCTTTCATATTGTGTAATGTGTAGCTATTCAGTAGGAAGGTCCACACAAACATTAATATTTCCAACAGTCAGGTCTTTGGATCACTGATTTTCGCTGGTAGCACCAAAATATCAGATTGAAATCTATGCTGAAACATTGATTATAGTTAAAAGAATAGTTGTCAGCACTCAAGCATAATTATTTCTATTGATGAAAATCATCAGAATTTGACTTAATCAGGACATGACTAATTTAGAGAAAGTGGAAATCACAAGTAGCACACAACAGAAATCACAGTATCATGAAATCAGCTATGAATTATTAATAACTTAATATTGAGACTGAATAGACAACATCAGAAGTACTGTGATTACTTGGGCTCATGTAAGAGCAAGGCAGCTATTCTGCAGTCTGAGCATTTTAGACACCTGTGGAACTACTGATGTACAGAAGTCATCCCTTATGCAAAATTTGATTGGAACAAATATGCAATACAAAGATATTATTTTGATTTTTTTCTCATTTTTGTTCTGTTGCTACCTCCATAAATCTCTCAAGTGACTGATTCTCTCACTTTCATTGTCATTTAAAATTTTAAAAAACACTACTTTCCACATATTGTGTATGCAACATGACTCTGCTCATGGTCATCCAGCAAAACACAATCTTTCCATCCCCTTTATAACAATCCCAGACATGTAATTCATGGCAAAACGGCACAACATGATTCATTACTAGCATAGGTTAAAATACATCAATTATAGCATAGAGCAACAACTTTATTTTTCTGTTATTTCTGCAATCCAGAGTTAGAAAAATATATCAATTTTGGAAAAGAAAATCATTTGAGAATCTTGCATTACTACTATTGATGTTTTCATCCCAGGAAACCACAGCTAGCAGTTACCCTGGTCAGTGGATTTATGGGTCTCTTTCAGTCACATAGTCATTAATAGGTCTTCGAAAGTTTTGGGCAACAAGGGTGGAAGGTGGTCAAGAATACATCAGCTGTGTCAGAGAGGAAGCCAGAAGGTGCAATGCACTGAAGAACACAAGGTGCCAGGCTGCAAAGGTGCCTGCTATGCTCTTCTGAACATCCTACACAGGCAAAACAGGAGAGAAATGCCTTCTTGATAGCAATCAAATACCTAAGGGGAAGGCAGAAAGCCAAGCTAAGATATGGTCTACTCTGCCACCACAGGGGCTTTGATCCTCTCTGACTCCTTAGAGGGAGGTTTGTCTTAAGGCACAAGAAGACAGATTTCCGTGCACTGTTTCAAGTGCATCATTGCAACTGGCCTCTGTGAGAGGAGCACAGAGAATGAAGGAGGATTTCAATGACTACACACCATCTGGACCTGGGCAATAACTGCCAACTGCTACTGAATTTCAATTCAGGGAAGCACTATGACATTCTGAATTTACTGGCAATTTAAATACATGCTTCCAACTTCTGTGCAGCTCTCCCCCTCCTGGTTGTGCTTAATGCATCTCTTTTCCCAACTTAGCTCTACTGTGGAAGATGACAGATCTGTTTTCTGACTTGTAGGTAACTTTGCTCCTATGAAATGGTGACAAAGAACTGGAATTAGCTCACAACTTACATCCAAATTATTTTTTTACCCAAATAGGGGTTGACTAATTATGCTTTAGAAAAATTACAGCAAATATACAGAAAAGTACTAAATTTTTTAGATTAGAACTGAATGAAATAATGCAGGAAATACTACTAGCATTACTCGTCTATGAAAATTTATTAGAGTAAAACTGTGTTGTTGATATATTTTGACCAAAGGTAAGAGGTTAGTACTTATTAAATTTCTGTTTCTGTTTTTCTATTCTAGATATTTTTGATTCATAAAAAATAGCTGGGAAATAGTTAGATAGTTGGAATATCTTTTGGTTATTTTTTCCCTGTTTGGCAAATCATACTATGTGTCTCAAGCTGCAAGGTACATTAGGACTGTAATATTTTATTTACTAAGTCTCATTTAAATTTTTTATAAAACACTTGTGTTCAAAGAGTCATAGACAACAAATATGGAAAAGATTTATAAGTTAATCCTCATGTCAGTGTGTATTTCTTTTCTCTAGGAATTAGAGTAGAATCTCACTTTTCTAATCAAAAGATAATCAAATGCAAGCCTGTTAATACCTGAAAAGTTACTAATGCAAGCACATTCTTATTTTGCCTTCTGCCAAATACTACATATACTTCAAAAAAAAACCTACAGCAGACCTTAGGAACAGCCAACTGCACTGGCAACTACCAAACACTCTAATTGTCCATTTTTAGCTTTTTTCCCCTTAATTCTAGTGTGTTACAGCCTTTGGTGCTCACATACGTCATCCAAGTCTCTGATATGTGTACACTTTGCAAGTACAAATGTCGACCATATAGCTCTACTGTACATGTATAAGTTAATGTACTGGGCTCTACTCTCGATTTCCTTCATAGTTACAAGGCCAGGTTGGATGAAGCCTTGGGTGGCATGGTTTAGTGTGAGGTGTCCCTGCTTATGGCAGGGGGGTTGGAACTAGATGATCTTAAGGTCCTTTCCAACCCTAACTGTTCTATGATTCTAAGCTTCTGTTTGCATTCTGAAAGGTAGGCACCTATCTTCCAATTTTTCTGCTGACATGGGGTTCACAAGTATTTCTAGAAGAACTATTTGATAACAACTCTTTAGAATCCTTCACTTTAATGAATCCTGCAAAATTAACAGAATGAAAGCAAGATTTACACAGATTTACTGGATGGAAGTAAAAAAATGTGAAATACCCGAGTGAGTTCTCTCATCTGTTCTAGGAGGATCACAGAAAGATAATCTGTCATCTTTGGCTCTACTTCACAAAATGGTCTATCTCCAAGCAGATAGTCTTTCATGTTTGATCAGTTCTATTTTCTCATATATGAGATGATTTCTTTGTTCATCAGAGTCTTATAATTTTTAATGACATCATAAATATGACTGCCTTGGCCCAAGGACTGTAATTACAAAAAGGAATTTGGGGAGAGGAATTGCAGTGCCTGAGCATTAGACAAAGAGAAGCTTAAATATATTGAGGACCATGTAGATTCTTTCACACACAATGCCAATTAGTCAAGCTTTAAGCCTTTTTGTGGTCTTATTCAGTCAAGATTAGGGAAAACTAATCTTTAACTTCTAAGAAATTAGATTTATGTTCAAAAGCAATTAGATAAAAAATAACAGAACAAAACCAAACAAACCACAAACAGAAAACCAATAAATGGAGGGGAAGACAGAGGCACACAAAAAAAGAAACCCAAAAGAAAACGAAATCTTAGATTTTACATATCCCAAATGTACGGGAATAACTCATGCTCAAAGTGTTTAAAATGTACATAAGCTTGTGAATATTTGGTGCGAAGACTGAAAGATTCAGCACAGCAGAAACAGCCTCAATTCAAGGAAGATGTTTTTCTCAGTTTTTTTTGGCTTCCTCTCAAGAGAACGATGCCACACATGAGTGAAGACAGACCAGTTATTCTTTGAAGTAGCAGGACTTAAGTGTAAACACTTCAGGAGTGTTTTAAAATGCAAAGAGCAGGTTTCTGCCCAGAAGAACACAGGAAGTGGTAACATAGGGTTTTAACCTTTGTGGTTTACACTGGTACATTACTAGTCTGCTGTGTAAAAGAAAGTTGAGTTCTTTTACTCAAGTGATCAAACATGGAAGACAGCTTACATTTATCTGCTCAGAGATAGTGCATCTTGTAAATGTGACTATGTGACTTTTCTATGGACTATGAATACAGACTATACATTGGAGCTCAAGCTTGGATATGAGACAGTGAATGTAAATGAGGAAACTGGGTCCAAGAGCTTGGTTTTCATTCTCTTGAATTCAGCAAGAGGCCTCACAGAAGGATCAGAACAGACTGGAGCACTGGGCAGTCATCAGTGGTGTGAAATTTAACAAGAACAAATGCTGGATTCAGCACCTGGGGAGGAGTAATGCTGGGGCACAAGTATGAACTGGGGGAGGTGTGGCTGGAAATCACACTGCAGAGAGGGACCTGGGTGTGCTGGTTGACAGTCGGGTCAAAAGCTGCATTGTACTGAGTCAGTGCTGCCTCACCTCGAATATTGTGGGCAGTTCTGTGACAATAGTTTAAGAAGGATGTGAAGGTCCTTGAATGTATCCAGAGGGCAACAAAGCTGGCCGAAGGGCTGGAAGGCACATACTGTGAAGAGTGGCTAAAGGACTCATGGTCTTTCCAGTCAGGAGAAAAGGAGGCTGAGGGAGGACCTCATTGCTCTCTGCAGCTTCCTGAGGAGGGAAAGCGGTGAAGCAAGTGCTGGTCTCTTCTCACTGGTATTCGGTGACAGAACTCATGGGAATGGTTCAAGTTTTCACCCAGTAAAAAAAAAAAAAAAAAAAAAAAAAAAAAAAAAAAAAAAAAAAAAAAAAAAAGCAGCGAAATACTGGAAAATCCTCATGAATGGAAAATCCACACAAACTTAAGGAGGGGCTGAAGGCCAGACGGCAGCCTGAAAATTATGTCAGTTTTGGTAGATGTCAAGCTGGAAACCAGAGAAACACAAATCTCAAATGTATGTTTTGTGGAGAGAAAAAAGGATGAAAGTAGAGGGAAAAGTACGGTTACTAGAACTTCCAGCTGTAGAAATGTTATGCTGAAATTGAGAAAATACTTTGCACCATCACATATACTTCCCTGTAGCAAGAAAACATGCAACCACATGAAAACTATCTTTATCCCTGAAAAAAACCCACAAAAGCAAAACAATTCATGGCCACTTACTTTCAACAGGAGACCTGATGCAGTGAGGGGGCTGTTCTTTTGCATGATGACTCCCATGGAAAGAAAAAGACTGCTGCATGAATGGGGGCCATGGATGGGGTGCTGCAAAAAATCACCCTGGGCCTAAGGCTCCCATTTTGTAGCAGCCACTTATTCACTGTACACCGCAGAAAAGGGCTGTGCATGTAAGCACGAAGAAAAGGAATAGAGAGGAGTAAAGTAACATACATGCAACATACTGGTTGTGACAACCATTGGTTTTGGATACTTACCTTTCCTCTTGTGGGTATTCCTGTATCACCCTTGTTTGGAATCAGTTTCAAGCTCATCTGATAGCAACCTGCTGTCAACTTCTAGTCTACCAATGTGTCACTTGTGACAGGGTCAGACAAGCACTAGAGACACCATGGCTGTGCCTCCCCTCCTTAACTCATTTAGCGCAGCTTATGGGATCACGCTTCACTGGGCTACATGATTCCATGCCAGGAATCCAAAATGTGGAGATTTTATGTCACAATGCCTATGTTTCCTTTTTTTTCTGAGAAACAGATTATTATCTACTGATTTCTTCTCATTTCTTCTATAAGGCAATCTGCACATTGTTCTTAATAAATATAATAAATATGCACGTATCTTATTTTAATAATGTATGTACTACACTGTTAAAAATTTATTTGTCATACCATAATTTTACTGTAGGCAACACCATGCTTTTGTCTGTGTAATTACTCTGAATATGGCTACATGTTCCTTTGTTAATGCAGTTCACTTAGTCATAACCAGATCCCTTTAACAATATGGGCGAAATGCATCTGCTGTGTCATCTGACGCAATCATTCTGCTTAGGTGGGAAATCATTTACATTGTGGATAACAAGTTTGAAAGCTCAGTTTCATTACTGAATGCTTCACAAAAATCTAAATATGCACAGTATCATGGTCTTCAGTGAGAACCATGGAGCTCAAAGCAAAGTCTCACTGTCCGAGCCTGGGTAACTATCAACTTCCAGTAACAGTATGCACAGCCAAAAATATCTGCCAGACTGTAGCAAAAATTTAGAAGTGATAAGCAATTTTCAAAATTAATAAATTCAATTAATATGATTAATTTGGTTATATAAATAATTTTATTTTATTAAAAAATACAACATTCTAAGAAACATCCCATTTGTACCTATAATACATTCAAAATAATTAACATCCACATATGAAATATGCAAACATTAACAGATTTTGAGAGTGGTGACAAACTTCCCAAGAAGGGGGTGGAAAGTGGCAACTCTGCCAAGAAATATTTTTTAAACTGTGACTTTCACTGTGTTAAGATACCACATTCTATAACTGACATAGTGCTGTGTAGACTATTTTAATGACAAGAGTTTAGATATCAGAGAATTAAAATTACCACAAACCCACATCTCAGAATACATGAAAGAGCTGCTGACCCAGATGTCACCTTGATTAAATAGTATTATTATTTAGTAGCACTTAAGGATGCCTAGCATTTTGCAGAATAAAAAATCATTATAAGACACATACATAAACAACAATCCTCCAACACAGATGATGCCATGAAGCTTTTGCTTATTTATAAGCAAAACACTTTCCAAAGTCTTTTCTGTCATATGCCACCTTGTCACTGACCACTTAACTGCTGGCAGCACTGGGATGCAGTGGTTTGACTCTTGCTAGTCTAGAGAGGCCGAGCCTAAGACACTGAGTAGGTGACTTAAGAGAAACACATCTCATAGAGTTATTACTGCTTCCTGAGGCAGCTGAAAAACAAACAACCAAACAATCAAATCAAACAAAAAAGAAAGCTTAAGAGATTGGGGTGGGGGGGGGGGGGGGAGGGGTAGGGGAAAAGG